>JWHW01025053.1:187706-217776 GCA_000931545.1 Papilio glaucus | reverse complement strand
CCCTGCCGCTGTCGCGCGCAACACCGCACCTCGCTGTCCGCCCGCCTGGCGCGACCCAAGCACGACCTAGCCGGCGCCACAGTCACATACGAACGCCCAGACGCCGGACCAACTTCCCTCCCATACACGAAGACCGAGAAATACGAACCTACGTCTCTGCAATACTCCCCAAAAGTCTACAACGAGGAACCTAGAGCACATTACCACTCAAACCACAAGTTGGATGCCCCATCCAGTCTTCCATACATGGGAGAGATGGACAGAGCTTGCTCACCTGGTAGGAAATACCTAACACCACGTGCGAACAGCCCCGGTAGGTGCTCCGCTTCCCCAGACAGAAGGACCAAGATTGTAACCACGAATCATCTGGTTCCATCGCCGCATGCTATAAGGAATAAGAGTCCAAGACCGGTCTCTCCAGCACCTGCCACGGAGAGCGCCTCAGACAACGGCTCAGAAGTATCCGATGAGGGCTACAGGAGCTTGGGCGTGGTAGCCGGCTCCACCCAGGGATCGCCGTCGACGAAGACCACCAATCGGTACTCGATACACAGTCAGAATTCCATGGATGACGCGGATTACAATGGTGAGTTTAAATTTTGTTGAAATTCAATTACTAATTTTAATTTAAAGCTGATTAGACAGAAAAAAAATTGGAAACGAAGTATTTAAATTATTATACCTTTATATGTATATGATATAACATATCATACATTCACGTTGTTGCACGAATATAGTTCGAACAACTATTCCTTCCCTAAAGGTCGGCAGCGCACCAACAGTTCCTCTAATATTGTGGAAGTTCATGAGCGGCGGTAATCACTTGCGCGACCCGTTGTTCGTTTGCCGTCTGCTATAAAAAAGTACCACGACCTCTCAGAAAACAGCCTGAAGTAGGCATATTTATGTCATTTGATTTGATGGAAGCAAGATAGCTGTAAGTAAGAAGAGAGGCGGCTATTTCTCAACATCCTGTTATTGTTTATAAATAAAACATATTAATTCATATAACTCGTGCACCACAATTACCATTCCCATTGTCTTCCCGCCCGCTTACTGAATGAGACAGTACTTAACCTGTACGGTAACGAACATTACCAATGTTTTAATAACGCTCGGTGATCGTAGAAACATAAAGTATCGAATGGAAACGCAGTGCGCGATCTTCCTGCTGATTGTGTGTGCGATATTGTGGTTTGAATGATAAGAGGTAGCGGTTTTATTAGTTTTCAAATAACAAAAGAGACGTGAAGCGTTTCTTCAGATTCAATAAATAGTAATTTTGAAATATGTTGTTGAACGATAATATTTTCAGATATTATAATGAACATTACATGAGAACAAGAATTAAATTGTTAAAACAGTGTAATAAAAAAAACGAAAGTTACATGTTACTTTAATTAGTAAAGATTCCTACTTTTCCGTACTTGAATATATCTATTTATTCTTTAGGCTTGCTTTCTAGGAATCTGCGAATAACTTTTTTTTATAAATTAATTTAGTACAATTGTTTAACCACTGAATTCTGTCAAAAAGTCTACTTAGTTAGGTTAGTAGATTAATTTAAAGGTTCAGTCCAAAATCAATATTTTGTCGTTAAAACAAATGAACTACCTAGCAAGTCATCAAAATCGCTTCAGCTTATAACTTGGCAAACAGCGGTCAATGATTCCGCTACATAAGTACGGCGCTCGTGGCCGCTCTTCCGTTAAATTGCCGCGCGTTATGGCTGAATGCAAGTCGAAATGCATGCAGCCCATAGTTTAAACTTACATAGGATTTCTAAATGATTCAAATAGAACAAACGTCCCATTGTGATAATACAAATATATTCAGTGATACTACAATACCCGTTACTACAAACTTCTATTGTTGGTAAATTCGTATGTTAACGATTTATATAGTATCTTTAAAGAATTTATTTCATTAACTGTTACAACTTTTCTAACCATGTTATATAAATAGCGGATTATTTATATATATATGCTGACCATATATGTATATATAAATACTAATATAGGCCAGATCCAACTTCCACACAAAACGATATTAAAAAATCATTTTTTAAATGACTCGCGCCCGATTTGTATGTCCATGGTGCACATTTCCTTTTTGAATCTATTCAGCACGAGAACTGAATGAGAGGTTTTTTTTTAATCCAGGTACGAAAACCTGTCAGTTTTGAAATTCATTCCTTTATCAATTCGTAGACACATGTTACCTTTAGAAACTAACTAAGCACACTGCATATAAAATTATACTTACTCGATATTAATACAAGGTTCAAAATAGTAAACACTACTATTCATTGCGAAGTATCAAATAATGTTCTATTTATTTGTCAGTGGTCCATGTTCAAGCAAATGTCGACCTTAAGGTGACGAAGCTTTTGTTACCCCGACTATACATTGAAACAGCTGACTGACATTCTTACGCACGCTTCCATTGTCGCACAATGAATTGGTCAGCTGTTTTGGTAACACAATGAGATTTCCTACAGGGACTATGTGTTTCAAATAATTTGCTGACTCATGCCATGCTTGACAGACAATAGATAACTCAGCTGTCCTTCTTTAAGTTCGTAGAAAGTTCTTTTCGTCTCTTTCTTATTAACGGTTTTTACTCTTAGAATGTGGTTTATTTTCGCTTTTGTGTATTTTTTGTGTTGTCCGCGAACGCATCTGCAATTCGTGATGTTCCTGGGTGACGGTGATCGCACTCACCTCCTTATTACATGAAAAAATAATGTGCCAGACCAAACATTCTTTCAATTGACAGTTGATTTATTCTTAAATCTTTGTAATCTATCTGAGGTAAAAATGGCAAAAAAAATGACAATAACCATACGGTCTTCGTTTATCTAGCTTATTTGATCTCAATCATGATAAGCCAAAATCATGTCATACGAGCGAGCTTTGACATAATGTGTATGATTCATCCAACATTAATTTTGTCAAATTAATTCGTTTAGCCGTCATATAAATTTAAACTTACCCCTAAAAGACTTTGGTTGCGAATGATTCGATTATTGATTTGCATATTATGAACATGCTATTGATACCAATATGGTGGCTGGTTTTGCGCCGGATTTGGTGTGAGGCGCTATTGTATAGCCGTGGAAGATTGACGTCTTTCGATATTATTTTCATTATACTAGCTGATCCGACAAACTTCATTTCGCCTCAGAATTAATTTATATTACCTTGTTCATTGTATTAATTGTGTTTTAATTGCTGGGTGGGATGTACACGGATTGATACCTTTATTGAAAGCACATTGCGCTTGAGCACGTTAGGCGATAGCAAGGGGCATGGCGCAGTAGTTTCATAGCAGGAGTGGTCGCATCAAGCGAATAATCCCGAGATCGGTGTGAGATCGGCGCTTGATTGTATTTTGCGAAACAGTTTCTAATTCACGTATTTCTAAGTTATTCATTTAAAACGAATGGTAAAAATGATTATTATTATTACATATTAACGTTGATAAGGATTAATCCTGTATCCGTCTAAATGGATTTTTAATTACCGCAGTATAGGTGTATGCAATATTTGCAGAGAAATCGATTGCAAGATACTATTCTTAGAAGAGTAAATTTTTCGGCAGCCTTGTCTCAAGGCATTTTCGAACTGACTATATTTGGCCGTCCGTATTGTTCCATACACTCACTCAGTCGGTATGCGTCTGTTTTGAAATAGTCTCACGTGGACGACATTGTAGTAATCTTTGCGCACTGCTTCGCGAATTACGTCCTTATTTTTTGGTTAAAAAGGGGGATAATCGCGCGAAACCGTGTGGGGTTTAAAGTGAAGTTTTGAAAGTGTCTTAAACTATGTAGGTATAAAACCGCGTATTTCATTGCTCCTGTATTCATTCTTCGTATCGATTTCTGTTTTGTTGCATTTCAAATAATAAGCTCCCACGTTCTTAAACTCAATTAGAGTACGCAGAAATGAAATCTGAGAGATTTGAAGATGATTCTAAAATTAAAACCTATATGACAAAAAAAAATATAATAAAATATATAGTAATATAAGTAATATAATATATAGTAATCTTAATGTAGTCAGACATCTAACGAGCGGAGGCATTTGCTCACAACTTTCAGAAAGTTTTAGAATCCGACGAATCCTAAATATAATTGAATTTTCGCACACGACTGTACCTCGCGGATGGTAGACTCCGAACGATCTGGTCAGGCCATTTTAGTAGAAGAATGCGGTCCGCACCCGGCCTTACGCGAGACTAAAAACGGACTGGACCAGTGATACGGGGTTCATTATCTGGCTAAAAATAGATCCAGTCAACTAAATTTAAATTAAGGACTTGCACCATTCATTAAGCGACCTAAAGAAATAGAGTTGTGTTTAAAGATTATTGCAAATGTGTATCTAATTAGTTAACAATGAAATTGGTTTATGTTTATGGGTATATTTGTGGGTTTTATTTATATATTTAACGATAAATGTAAATTTTATGTTATACCTATAGCTTTCTAATGATTACTTATGTAATTATTATTAATTAAGATCAGTGCAGTTGTTTCAGAGTTTATGTCTTACAAACTCACAAACCTTTCTTCTGTATAACATTAGTATTGATAAACATTATGGCAAGTTTGTTCCAATGATCACCGAAAGGGTAGAAATTTGTATTTCTTTGACTATAACCCAACTATAGCACAACAAACCCTACCATCCATTTTTTTAAATAAAACATGAACTTATACCTAAACTTCCTTTATATTGTAATACTTGTCTGTTCAAGCTCTAAACAACGCCTTATAAGGCGATATACGACAACCGCGCACTTTATGGCCCTACAGGAAATGTTTTGCACATAATTTTGCCATTACCACGCAGTAAGGATGTGATAACGTTGTGATCATACAAGAATTTCACTACCATTTATATTCTGCTCCCCGGGTACTTTTCGTAATGAAAATAATATAGTAGGTTGTCTACATAAATGCCATCATAAATTGTTTATCTATCGGGTTCTAGTTATTACCTACTAATATTTTATTTAAGTATACCGAAATTTTATTCCTTCCTCCTTCCTCCCTAACCTCTAATGATACGCGCATACAACTTACGTTCTTCAATTCCACCTTTTATAACATTACCTGGATCGATGTAACTGGCGATGAGCTCACCTGTTCTCAGTAGTGTAGCCGCCTTATATTATCTATATTTCATGAAATGGGCGTGTGTGACCCTATATTTCACTTTTGCTTGTAGCCTCAACGTCCCCATGTGTTACGGTGGTTGCATGTGGATGGTTGTAAGGGTGTAAAATATACTGGTTGAAAATGTATTTTTCGATAATATGTTAACAATAATTATAATTAGAAGAAAAAACGCAGCGAAGCGGGTGTTTGCAGCTAGCTAAAAATAAACATAAACTCTCTTGAGAGGTCTCCTTACGAATGTACTATCGGAGTCTTGCATCTGTTTTTTTTCTTGATAGATAAAATGTTTTTTTTCTCATTCCAGAGCGTCTCGAGCAAGATGACGGCTGCCATATGGATAAGAACGAGCGTGTAGACGATTACGTCAGCCTGACAACTGGACTACGCAAGACAGACTTCTCCGACACATTCTACGGAGGACAAAGCAGAAAGACCAGCTCCGTTGACGACAAGTCCAACCGTGCCAGCCCCGAATGCATTATAAGCACAGAGAGCAACGACTCCCCGAGCAAAAGTCTCAGACCGAACAGAGAAGTCTCAGAATCACCCACGAAGACCATACGTAGCAGACAAGCGAGCCGAATTCCTCATTCTCCAGTAAGGACCAAGACTCCGAGCCGCGGAAACACGCCGAGCCCAAAACACACTGCTAGTCCAGTCCAGACATCACCCAAACTAAAGCCCAAGCTACCTCCCACCACGAGAAACACTTGGAGCGGCAGGACCGCTCCGACCCAGACTAAAACCAAGGCTAGACCTACAATCGGTGCCAACACTTTCGAAAACCCAAACAAATCTCCGAAAGCTAAGCCTAAAGTCGGTCAGACAGAAGCTTTCAAGCGAAATTCTCCTTTAAGGGCCAGTAGCGCGACCCTACGTTCTCCACCGCACCAAAAACAATTAAGCCCTCTATTGGAACAGATCTTACGGTCTGCAGAGACAGCAAAAGACGACGTCACCGTCTTAGAAAAGATGAAAGAGATCATCAGGACATATTCAAAAGGCGATGACTCTTTATCGAGGACGAGCTCAAAAGACTCTGACTATGCTGACTTCACATCGGCTTGGGTGATGTCTGATGGAAAATTGGAGAGGTCTACAAGCACCAGGCAGTTGGCTGCCCCGAGGAAAGATCCCAGGACTGGCGCTTCGAGAATACCGGCTCCAGTGTCCATTGGCTGCAGGAGGTCAACCTCGACAACGCAGTTCGAATGACAACTTTCGCTCGAGACCACGTCGAGTGACTCAAAGACTGAGCAAGTGTAAAAGTGTTTGTGACTGACTGCTCCTGTGACATTGGACCAAACATTGGCGTAAACATTCGTATTTGGTCGTGTTGGATCCAACTAACGGTACGATTATTACGCACTACATTTCCAATGTTTTCAGTCAAATGAAGGCATTCTATTTGTATTTATTAATAACAACTATCATATCTTCTTCAGATAAATATCTAAATTACCGTGCTAAGGTGGCATTTTATAAAAAAGCGATAAGATTTTCGCGATATGATTCGAATATCGAATTCCATTTTAGTGTTAGTCCTAACTTAGTACTAATTAATCTGTTTAGAATAGACAAAATTGTACTAACCATTGCATGATTCAGATCAACAACGACCTTATTTTTAATATTATTTGAAAGAATAAGTTAGAAAGAGACGACCAATGATTGACATGGATATACCGTTGTGTAAAAAGAAAGATGGTGCTAAAAGAAATGATCACGTTAAGTTGTCTAGTTATATTTAATTATTATTTTAGACATTATGTTTTTTAATTTGAACTTATATCACATAATTTAATTACACTGTTACAAAAAATATGAGTCGAATACAAATTAATACAAATTGAATAAAAATTTTAATATCGTTTTTTATAATTGGATTTAATTAAGAATGAGTCGAACTGGGTTGATATTTTCTTCTCCCTTTAATCGATAGAATAAGGACGAAAACACATTATGTTTTAATAATTTACGATTTATTTAGATTAAGTTTTGTAGCGAATATCGTAAGTTATTTTTTTAAGTTTTTAATGCTACATCCCCGGTAAAACCTAACTTTCCTACTAATACATTCAATTTCTTTGCATTTAACATAACAAAAATTAATCATTCCTGACCCTAGCCGGGAGTTTTGGCAGTTTTTTCTACTTTTTTTTTACGAGTATATTCAGCAATCTCATTGTTACTTGATAGGTTGTGAAGGGCATAGAGTTTATAAATGTGAACAAGATTGGCTAAATTGAACATTATCAAACAATTATTATCAATTTTCACGTAAATATATATCACTAGGATTTTCTATAAAATAATTTGAAAGAAAAAAATCGATATTCTAATTAATCTTGTCCGTTAATATAGCGTTAAAGATAGTATAGACAAGTAAAATAAATTATCAATTTACCTCATAAGTATACAAAAAAAAAACAGTAAAAAAATATTTTTTCACTTCGAAATATTCGATTTACCGTCCAGTTCAAAGGAAATCTATAGAGCTATGCTTCATTTGTTTTTATATATAATTTAACTATAAAGTTAAATTAACAAACGAAGCGTCTCTATTCCTTTACTAGATATGGTATCGATTTTGTATTTTATCAGCAATATATGAAGCTTAATCTACAATTTTTTCAAGCAATATTAGCCTTTATATCTATCTACGCTATGTGTTATTTCACTGTACACTAATCTGCTGTATTTTGTATCGTGCTCAGGATGATGATCAGTTTATATTAAAGCGCATTGAGCATAATACAAATTTATTTATAACTATTGTAAAGCCAAATCATTGCATCTTATAACGCTCTACCCGTTCAATAAACCATTATCTATTTATTTATTATTTTTAACTTGATGAAGAGGTAATAAATAAATAGATGGATTATAGTGTTGATATTTTGAGTGTTATCTGAGAAATGTTTGGATCAACATTCTTTAGATAATAATCGAGGTCTCAACATTTATCTAATTCGCTATTTACTGTCGACGAACGTTACACTATTAATGAAAATGAGATATCGCAATGATTTCGATTTAATAATCCAAATGATTTCGCCCTTAACACTGTTTAGCGAATTCGCTCTAAATTTGAATAAAGTTACTTTTATTCTGTTATTAGTGTAACGTTCGTAGAACAACGCTAGAGGCTAAGTAGAACTTAGTTTTGTAACAGTTTCTTCGAAATAACGTTACCAGTGACTATGCCATAGAAATTGTTATGATTCACTCAATAAACTATTAAGCCAGATATATTATTCTTATTTGCCTTAATACCCATTTTGAATAACAATTTATAGAAGCCTTGAAGGTGCCAGAAGAATCCAGAAGGTGGAAAACGAGCAAGTGATATTAAGTGACCGCCACCCATAGGCATCTGCAACAAGCTAATGAGTTGCAGATGCGCTGCCTACCTTTAATGGGATAATCAAAAAAGGATGTTTGATCCTCTTCCCCTACTGATCCTTTCCATGTAAGAAAAGAATAGGAAGGCGAAAAAATTAGGTTTCCGGCGCCTCACTCATCAGCCGAACGTAGAGTACTACTGTGTAACAGGTGTTGTTGTGAACTCTACTCTGCTGTCTTCTACAGAATAATCTTCTTTCAAACAAAGCTAGACAAACATGTTTCGACATGCAGGATTCAAAACTGTTTTTCTTATATTGAATAAAATCGCGTTGGACCAGGATCCCAACTGATGTTAAGTGGTGGTGTGGTCGAACGATGGTACGTACTAGTCTAGAGTAATAGCCTATTCACTCTTCTCTTGAATATACATACATCATAGTTGGACGGAAACACTGACGCTGGCAACTTGTTCCAATCTCTTACCGTGTGCACGTTGAAACTACGATTCGAACTGTTTCCTACGAACGCGCGGTATATCCACTATAAAAGTATGGAGACCAGCCGTGTGACATTTTTTGTATTTCGAAGACAATTATGAGTGATGGTGTTAATATCAGTTCGCTTGCTGATTTGCCTTCTACCGTAAAAACTTAATTACAATTTTGATTAAATGATGTATAAAGAAGTTCAAGTAGCGGCATATTGTCATGAACTTTCTTACCTAAGACGATAAAAAGCTTTAATCGAATTCTGTCAGAAAAGTCAAACTGACTTATTGTTAAATTACAATTTGTGGAAAATTTATAACATTGGTTGCGTAATGAAGCCCGTAGAATATCTTATTAGTTTACCAAAGTGAATAGTAAGGCAGAGTTCTGTAAGTTTTTTGAACATAATACTATCGTTATCACGCTGCCCTTTCCTACTGACGTGGGGTCGGCACTGTATGATTGTAGACGGTAGATTTAATAGACGGTTTTATTGTGTGTGGGAACACCAGAAATTTGCCTTTATTTTAGCCAAAGGAAGGATCATCTTTAAATCTTGATGACGTATGGTAGTGACTTTCCATTAATGTGAATTCCCCTTGTAACAATTTCAGATTGGTAATGGAGTTTGTAGCGGTTGCACTCGGGTTATTCTTTTATCTAATTTTCGTTGGACTACGTTAGTATCCGGAGATATCTAATATTACTTACATCTCGACTAAAAATAGTTTTAATACATTTAAGGATAGAGGTATTCATCTAACCACAAACAATTTGCTGTAGGATACCTAAATATTCTTTTACATATTATATTCTAAAGATCTACTTGCTATTTCGATGAGACAATGTAAGAACTTTTAGAATTTAATTTAATTTAGTAGAAAGTTTTTAATTTAGATGTTTGTAATAACCAATTAAAGTAAATGACCATATTGCCTACGGACCTGATGCATTTATCTTAGAATGGATAGCCAATGGATCTAAAGGTTGCTCGAACAGTGGCCACTTACAAGATTGCGAAAGTTCAATAATGAGGTTGGCAAGGGACCGATATTTCTGTCCATTGATTTTGACTGATGATGAAGTTGTTTAATTTTCCAGTAATACTTTTTAACGAAGTTTTCTGCAAAAGGGCTTGTTTGGACAAAGCTCGACGCGTTGCTAATGGAGAGTATAACCAAAGTCTGTCCAAAATCCCTCCAAGAATAATGAAATACACGTGCAAACCAATCACAAAGCCGCCAAAATGTAATACCGGGAGTAGAGATGCAATTTATACGATGGTCGCATGACTGTCGGTACTTGGTAATAGATGGCGCTAGTATATCTTTTTGAAATTTTACTTAAAAATTTTTGTACTTGTAAAAGATATGTAATAAATAAAACAAAGAGGTTTTTGTTAATTATTTTACTTAAAATTATTTAAATCAAATCTATTAAAGCATTTTTATAAATACATTTGTATTGTAAATTTATACTCAGACGTTTTGTTGGTAACTTTTTGTAAATGTTTATGTAACTTAACTATACTTACTTATTCTAAACTTATTTTAAAATCACTTTCAACGCATCTTTACATAAATTGTAAAATATTCCATGCAATTACAATAAACTTAAATATACATTTTTGATCACAGCTATATTCAATCTTCGGGGAAGATCTTGTTCATTGGGACTTTGTCGAATATTTTATTTGTCACATCCTGGAACACTGAACTGAGACTCTTCTCGTAAGATTCCTTCAATTCGTTGAACACTAGATCCGAGTTTTGATTGAGGAATCTGAAATCAAGTCAAAATTGTGAAATTGCCATCTAATGGCCAATAGTGAAACTTTGCCAATTCTTTTTTCAATACACAAAACATAGATGGCGTGTTAATGTTAAAAATAAATAAAATATGTTACTTGTTCATGTTGTCTCCCAAAGCCTTGTCGCCATTGAATAAATTAGAGAAATGCAAAATAACCCTCTCTGGCATGAATTTTACTTTGTAATCTTTTATGTGCATGTAGGTTTCCCCGTCCTTTGTTACAGGTTCACCGATCAAGTCATGTTTCACTGCCAAATTCACTGTAAAAAATAAAATAAAACACATAAATATCTGACTAGAATATATTAATATAGAATATAATATGTTTGTTTTTTATTTCGTAAATTACATCAAATTTTTTTTACATGTCTATGTGCTAAGCGTTTCTAAAAGTTCTCTTTTGTTTTGGGAAGTACCAGAAGATGTACAGATATTGTATTTTATTCCTATGTAACAGAAAATATCATTACAGTGGGTTAAAAAAAGAAAAAAAAAGAACTACCCTCGTTCCATTCATACTGATATAGAATAAGTGATAAAAGTAAAATTTTATTTATGTTAAACTAATCACGATTTTCTTCATCGTAAAATTTAAGTTTAGTCTATAATAAAGTGCCAGAAAACTATTCTTTATATTTGATTATATATTAACAAGTTCACTAACTCTTTTTACCTGTTTACCTTACCTTCCTTTACTTGATTTTATTATTCAAAAACTGGGTAAACTACGAAAACTTTACTTAACCTCCAGCTAAAGTTTCCCTTCAAGAATAAGAAAATACACCATCAAGAAAAATGAAGAGCTCCGACAGGCAAATCAGTGAACAGGGATGGAATTTCCAGCACACGTGAATGCCGTTACCCGATAATAGATGGCGCTTAATATTTTGTAGTAACTTTCTGAATTTTGTATCACTTGTGGGTACCGATGGATTACTTAAAACTCAAAGTAAATGTAAAAAAAAATTAGCTTGACATAAAATATTACTAATTTAATAAATACCCATGGTTATATTTGCGACTCCTTTACCCTGGATAGGCAGGACCAAAATTCTTCCTTTCATCACATAGTCCGCGATGAAATCCATCTTGGGTGTCAAGGAATCTGTCCTCAGTCTGTAGTGTTTGAGATCCGCCCTGAAAATTATTTTAAAACATATCAGCGTTATATGTTATCTAAAGAAAAATAGAAAATACGGCCACGAATTTTTGCTATGTGTTTTCTTGCAGGCGCAATCATTTATCGTGCGTAAGTATTAAAAATAAGTTATTTAGTTTATTACTTATTTATAAAATTCAATGAATATTTTGTATTTTAATATTTCTGATGTAAATTGGATTAAGCTGACCATAATTTTGCTTTGGGGTAAAACTTCTTAAAGTGTTATTTCCGTATCCATGTACGGGATAACACTTTAAGAATCAAGCGGCAAGCGTTTTTTTTCATTTGAATATTTTACTTGTATGCTGTGAGGCGGGATTCAGTGAGGCCGTGCAGCTGGATGTTGCGGTACACCTGGCTGATGACGACCGGCCCCGCGCCAGTCTCGATGTTCATACCGGACACCAGCAGCGGCTCCAGCGGCGGTACCGACAGCGCTGGAATACCTGCAATTGTAACATCACATGTAGTTGGAGGGCTACTTTATCGCAACTTCTTGACTTTATAAGATCTTATCGTTAACCTTTCTGTGGTCTTACCAACTCTAACGTGAAAAGATCAATTACTACCGGTATTGTATCTATTAACAGTCTGATTTCTAGTAAGAAGAATAAGAAGAATAACATGCAAAACAAACGTACAAGTCGTGGCCTGTCTTTAGAAGAAAATGGAACGTATAAAGAGTACGGGATGGTAAGAAGTTGGAAGTCCAGATGGTACGTTGTACTTGTTCCCGTGGAACAAGCGTATTTATAAATGCTTTAAAAGTACCCTCGTTTATCTTGGTACTTCTTTCTTCCAATAGCATGCTTCATTTTGTCATGAAGCAGCTGTTGCTTGGCATCATTTGGCATCTCTATGGATCCGTTACTTCTTTATATCCTCATTAGTGCTTTACGTACCTTTGGTCATTCTCCTGAGAGCGTCGGGCACTGCTCCCTTGAGGCAGTCGTTCAGCTTGGCGTCCTTTTGTCGGCATCTCGTGAAATCTTCCGCTGCAACATGTGAACGTTTACTACGCAACTGACAGACATCGGCGCCGGTTTTGCAACGTCATACGATGGCGATATAATAGCGTGAAGCCTTACACTCGTTGCGACATTGTTTTGGACGGAGTTTATGGCTGAAGCCTTTAAGTTGTGCTTTCACAATGCTTCGAAATAGAGCTTATGGTTTGTGCAATGAGGTGTTTTACTAGTTTTTGAATTCTACGTTTAGTGGTTAGTACAAAAGCATAGAAAAGACAAAATGCTCAAAGTGATTTTTCATAATGCTTTTTATTCATATGCATAGTCGTATTTTACTCCAACCAGATTGGTGACTACTATACATAGTACACTAAATATAATTAAATAAAACGACACAGTTTAAATGACTTGTATTCTTTCAAATGGATACATGGGTATGCAAAAAAGGTGTGCTATTGTGACCTCCTGAACCTCAAACGTCTTGCAATTAAACTAATTTTACGGATTTTATCGCGTTAATTTTAAATTTTCCTTCGCGACGTTTCGAGTAATTTACAGCTTTCTGCATAGATTGGAGCAGAAATAATTATTGAAAATAAGTGGCTACTCTTCGTCAACAACTTTGAAATTGTGAGGCCAAACACCTCAGTCCTCTCTGACCATGAGCGCTGTACGCGATTAAATAGTTTTAGTAAAATGTGTAGTATTCACGTAAATATAAGAAATCATTACCTAGAAGTCTTGAAGAAACGATTTTGAAGAATGCAATGTTATTTTAATAGTATTCTTCCCATTGAGAAGTAGTTAATTCTCGTCATAGGTACGGTCGTATTGTTTCTTTTTAAATGAACTATTCTTAGTTTTATGTACTTTATTTATCTAATAGAGTACGTCTGTGTTTTTTTTCATGTAAAAAATCTAGTGGTGTGCCTCGGTAGTAAAATGGACCAGTATGCCGTGACGTGCATGATTCTCTAATGACGTTACGTTCCTTCTAATTCACCTCCCTTGTGCGTGAGTATATGCTGTAATTACTTCTGATTATAATTAGAATAACATGTAAAATATATTGATTTTAATTAAGAAACTATATTCTGTTTAAATTTGTTATTCCAAAAAATTGATTTGTTTTTATTTATTAGACATTCCCTAACAGTGCCCCACGACAGCCTAATTTTTTATAGTAGAGGTGGAAAACGCGCAAGTGGTTCACCCGATATTAAGTGATCGCTACCCATAGACATCTGCAACGAGCTAATTAGTTGCAGATGCATTACCTACCTTTAATGGATAGAGAAGGGGTGAACAGGAAATGGTTATTTCCCTTTCCTATTCATCCCATCCACCGTCAAATATTCCAAATATTTTTCAATTTAGTTTTATTTCTTACATTTGCAGAATTTGCATCGTACTTACAATGCGTTTGCAAAATCTACGTCTAAATTTGGCGTGCAACAGTGGGACAATACTCTAAGTATAGCGACGAAGGCCCCCATTGTGCCGTCTTCGTAACACATCGTGACAGTCATGTTAAAGTTTCGTGAGTCACACTTGTTTTGATCACCACGTGGTTAAGCGATTACAAGTTGTCTACGAAGTCTTAGATGCAAATAAATGGTTTTTATAAATAGCTAGCTAAATGGTTTTTACGTCTTGTGTAAATCTTATGAAAATAAATAGCTAAATGGTTTTTACATCTTGTGTAAATCTTATGACAATAAATAGCTAAATAGTTTTTACGTTTTATGTGTAAATATTATGACAATAAATAGCTAAATGGTTTTTAGGTCCTTTGGCATATGTACAGGTTCCGGAAAAACCTACATAGGTTTTTTACAAATTAAAAGAAGGATACGAAGTCGATGACTACCATTCAAGGAATTTTGTGTACTTCTCCTTCTCTCTTCCGTTTTAACAGTGAAGTAAGCTATAGATGTTATGGGAAATGAGACGTAATGTAGAGTTCTGATGTGTCGCCATTGTAAAGAAAAGTATAGCCGACGTTAATATTTTTGTTATTATGTCCTTTAGATTTAAAATAAAAAAATAAGTTCTATATATAGTCTTCAAAGAACTATTTATACAACATTATATATTTTAATATACTAATATTACAAAATATAATATTAGTATAGTAAGATAATATTCAATTCTGCTAGTTTTGGAGATAACTGTTTAAAACACAGATACAATCACATTTAATATTCCGTTAAGATTTTAATGCTAGATTTATTTATAAATATGTATGTTTGAAAAAAAAAAACAGTTATTTATTAAATGTGCAACGGTACTGCGATTACTTTACAAGATATTGCAATTGACTTATTGAAATTACAAAATTGTTTACAACTTCTCTGTTCGCTCATTACTCTGCGCTGGCGACCTTGTAACAGATACAAACTGTGTTGCCGGCTGTACGCGGTACAGTCAGCAGCAGAATCTCGTAATACTTGTAATCGTTACATTACAATTACGAAAGATTCTGTAAAACAGAACATATGATAGTGATCGCGAAGTAATAACGAATACATTAGATACGTTTTTATTGTATCAGATACTCCGTCATATTCATTCGTATCTTAGTAGAATGATGCTTGTAAAAAGAATAATGTAAGACAGAATGTATTTAAATGAATTACGATCCTTTTTATCCTACGCAAACTCTTCAAAGTCACGTTTAAAATATATTACGATAGTTAAATTTGTTTTTTTTTTATAATAAATACATCGACAACAGCCCAATTGAATCCTAAAACATTTTATTTATTTTTAAGCACTTTTTATTGTTGTCGTTTCTTTTGACAAAGTGCAGACTCAATGTCTTAACGCATTCTCTCCCAGTCAACCCCGGGTGTGTTGAAACCATGTTGTTGCATGCACAAGCTGGAATTAACCATATTATGCAAAATTTCATTTAAATCGTTTAGGGCAATGGAGAATTGGGGAATACAATCTTACTGGTATATCATTAACAAAACTTAAGGGTCAAGAGTTCAGTATCTACTGTACTAGTGCGTATTCTATATCTGCGAATTTTCGTGCACATTCACCATACATTTTATAATGATAGAGAATGACTTCATTTACATAATTATCAACAAGAAAATTCTCACTTGTTCTTCATTTTTAAGAAAAAAAGAGTGACTCTGACGTTTAAAAATTGTCTCTGGTATTTATACTAAAAGCCTCATGTTGTATCTATATCAAATTTATAGCGAGTCAGCACGAAAATTCGCTGTTATAGAATTTAACCGCATTTTGTAATAAATACTTAATTAAAAAGAAGACATAAAATGTAATGTCCTCCAGATTATACATAAAATCAGTGAATTCTCATTTTTTATTAGTTAACTGGACGTTAAGTGACCGTTACCCATAGACATCCGCAACAAACAAATGAGTTCCAGATGGTAAGTGAGAAAGGTAAGCAACACATTTAATGGAAAGAGGAGGGAATAGACAGTAAAAAGAATATTTCCTTGTCATATTCATTCTCTTCCCCATCAAATCCTCTTCCCCTTTACTTTGTGGGAAAAAATGCGATGGGGAAGAGGATCTGGCATCGATTAACAGTCAAGGATACTACTATTAACCGATTGCAAAGAAGCCTGTCGTATATTAACGTATAAAATACTAAATAACTAATTTAATCAAGTGTGTATCTAATAACTTTAAACGAGCAATTCTTGTATGTATATAATCTGAATCTCGGGAACGGCTCCAACGATTTTCATGAAATTTTGTATTTAGATTCGGTTCTTATTTTTAAATTTATCAATGTAGGTGTTATGTCCATAAAACGTCAATAAATATGTAAATAATTAATATGCGCCATCTTTTGATAGGTATTTGCATCATCTTTTGTCGAAGCGTTGTCAAGGGCTTGCTGATATCTTATATTTTTGTTACAAGGCGCTATATTTATAAATAACATGATCTAATGAGATTTATAAAAGACAACGCAGACTGAAGGTCGGTCCACATCTAGTTAAATATTATTTATAAAACTGATTTAAGGTAATTTAGTATCTAATTGGTATTTAGTCATATTGGTGCTTAGCTAAGAACTATCATCGCTTACGCTTCGCCTCTCCGTCGTATTTGTCGTGAATGTACACATGGCTTAGTAGTGCATCGTAACACAAGATCAATGACCACTTCTTGGTTTAGTGTATAATTAAAGAAGTAAATCAGTGTTCTTCAAAGTTTCTTTACGGAAGCTCGCATAGATCTACTTTCTAAAAACGTAACTAGATATTTAAGGAGAGGTTGTATGCTTATATAAAACGACGTATTTAGCTCTGATCCCTTAGAAGTTTAGAAGTTGTTTTAATAAATATTATTTACAGGCTTTGGATATACGCTCTTTGTGCTCTGGCCACACAAACACAGTGGCTCAGTTACATAAACTACGAGTAAATAATTATGGCTAACAATAATAGAGTCCGCAGCAGCGACATCTGTTGCACGACGCATTTGTCAGGAGAGGGGATGGATACGAAAAGGAAATTTCCTTTTTTTTCTCCTACGCTATTAAAAGTAGGCAACGCATCTGCAACTCATTATCTTATCTTGTAGAACTCTATGGGTATCTCTTAATATCGAGTGAACCATTTGCTTGTTTGCCACCTTCTGCTATCAAACAGTTAAAAAAAATCTTTATTCTGATAATCATAATTATAAGGAAAAAGTGATGAAAAATGTGTAACCATCGAATCTTACGCAAATTAACAGATTAATTATTTAGCTTCGTATTAGTACAAACTTCGAAAGGTTCCGTAACATTGGTAGATAAATTGAATTAAAAATTATTAAAATGACGGTAGTGCTATTGCTGCTTGAGTCTTTCTTTGCATTCAGAAAAATGTAAATACGAAAACACTATTTAGTATTGTTGATAATTACCTGCGTATAGATATATAATATTTAGATATTTATATAAAAAATTATAATTTTTTACAAAAAAAAAACATTTTAACCGCCGGTTGGTAATGACAAAAACACATTTTTTTCAATTTATTCACCAGTTAGTGACCTATCCTAACACGATATGCTTTGAGAGAGTTTGTTAGCGTAATATCGAAAGTGAATTGCATAACCGCAATGAAATTCTACGCTACGACTATGTTCGATGCTGGTTATAAATAGGAAATTAAATTATATTTAAGTACTTTTAATGCGCGGGCTTCGGATACGATTGGGCTTGGACGGGACGGGCACTTAGTTCGAATCCTAGTAGATTTAAGCAAATTCAGCAATTCAAACTTAAATCTATTTAATAATATAACAGGGCCAAAGTGTAGTAGATTTTATTACTAATGATTTCTATAAGACCTGGTTATTATTAAACATTATTGTAAATTTTGTAATATCTTAAAAATTCTAATATTTTATTAACTAAAAATAAAGGTTTTCGTTAAAGATAATATTATACAATAGGAACACTAATGGATGTATCTTTATATTAACTTCCTTAATATCTATGAGAGAAACCGCTGCAACCAAAACGCCTGAAGTGCAATATTTACTGAATCAATATCTGTTTAAAAAATATGATTTACTCAAGATGACAAAGAAAGATTACAACATTTACTTTTACAAGCTAAATAATGTTGTAAGGATGAATGAAGAGAGAATAATGTTGTAAAAGTGAGTGGCAGTGTTGGTAGGGGAAGCCATAGGAGAACTTATATCGATCAGATTAGTGGCTTACTAAAAAAGGGCGATATAAGGAGCACCCATAACCGACGAGCATGTATGCGTAGATGTATGAATGTAGAAGAATCAAGAGAGGGGTGCTAGGATTGCGCCAAAAGAAATCCATGATCGCTGCCTACCCCTCTGGGTTACTTAAATATATATATACTTAAATCGGAATACTAAAAGCGTAATTTGTGACAGCCCAAGCCGAAATCCTTCTAGGGGGCTCTTGAGCCCAGTCACTCCACAGAGCGTCCGCCGAAGTTACCTAACTGTAGACGACTCCTCTAGGGAAATAGTCGTAAAAAATTCAACGTTTGTTTGGTCAAAAATTATTTTAGTAATTAAAAATAACATTTATAGCATTGATAATTGCTTCAATGTATACCGAAATAAGATGAAGTGTGACGCAATCATTGTCCCGTAATCTCAGTGGGCCGGTGTTGCCACACGTGCAGAATGCGAAACGCCAAGGTCAGCCGGCGCTTGCACAAACATTGCAGGCAGTTCGCAGGTCGCTCACGTGGCCCGAAACGCTCTTGCCGCTTATGGTAGTGTGAATACGTCTTTATTGGAGATGTTCCATTTTTTATTTTTGTAGTAAGCTGATGAATACAATTTTTAAACTTTGAATTTAAAATCTCATAGCACAAAGGTGCTCTGTAGTAAAGTTTTTCTATAGTTTCTTAAACTATAAAAAATCAATATCTATATAATCTGAACTATCTATATATAATCTGAACTATCTATCTATATATAGGATATAAATAATATCGGCTATTGTAAGCTTTTACTTATTTACGATATATTAATTAGCTTATTCGTTCATACAATAATCTAGTAATCGAAGGTTAAAATAAGATTTCAAACAACTGATGTCTGAACCAGACGAATCTTGCCAGATCAGGTCCACGCAAATGTTTTCGTAAATCGTTTCTTCACAACCAGTGTGGAGAAAGAGTTGAAAGCCCCATCTATATATTGCAATATAGTCATCTAAACTTGCTTACGAACGATTGTATGTCAAATAAATTTCAGCATAATTCGACCAATGATATAAAGAAGATTTATTGCCCTGACTGTACTTCTTTTACGCGTTTAGGAAAAATGTTAAGAGTGTTTTTTTACGATGACCTCCTCACACCTCACACCGACACCATGGTATGTTTATTCGTTTCTTTTATTTTTGTTTTATATAAAATTACTTTTTGTGGTGAATGATATTTTGTTATACCCAGCCATCCTCCCTATTGCTTCAATAGCTATCAATAAAGCTTTGCGTATCATCCTAGGTAGGAAGCGAGGACTTGTGGTTTATCAAATGTAATATAATAAATTTCTTATATTTTTTATCTATTATACCGATTTATAATTCCTATGTCTTTATCTGAAATCTATTGCTGAGTAAATCAAATTCAATGACATCATTTTAGAAAATTACAATTTGATATGTTTGGATTATTTCGATTGGATAATAACTTGTCACATTTAAGGCCTAGTAGGTTCCATGAAAAGCGCACTCTGCCTACTCGAATCTTTAAAGAGGAATATAGGTTATTCATTAACAATTAAGAATAAATTACTAAAATGACCAGTCAGTTATTATGTAAAGCAACGCTGTTTTTCTTAATATTTGTCAATCAGCAACTTTGTATGGAAAACTACAAGTGGCTTTATGTTTTTGTTGCAAGGCCACTCTGAAGCAACGCGAGCATTCTAAAGGCGTTCATTCATAAGACGACAGGCTATGACAATGTTAAGAAATTTAACCGGTTTAACAGTAAAGCTGTATTTAAATGTTGAAAATAATGCTATGATAAAGTATTGTCAAATAATTTTTTCAACATCGCTCATGTTCTTTGACATTTTACTTTGCATTACTTAAGAAATTTAACATTAAATCAACAATTTAAGACAATTGCAGTAGGTATCAACAATTGATTTGATTGTACCATTATAGAAAGCATCTATTAGACCATGATATCTATATAGACCATGATAAGATTGAGAGAACGTGTTGCTTTTCTTACATTTTTCCTCCGATTTAAATCATAAGCAAATTAAATTTAAAGTGCCCACAAATTCTTATTCTTCTTCACATTTAAAGCGGAGTATTTATAGTATCCATCGTAATATGCTATTTCGTGTTATTCAAATAAACTGCATATAAAGTTCAGATGAAAAACTTTTTTACTGTAAATATCTCTTTCTAAAACCAACCAAACCAAACTCATTATAAGCCGAAATAATGTTATGGAAACTTTCTACGGAATTCTAGAATATAAAATAATAAAACATATACAATATTAAGGCAATATTTTAGTTTAATCATACTTTAGTATCTCCATACAACGGCCATTCTGATGATCAACAAATGTTCGCTCATAGAAAAGACTTCAACGACTTCGACATATTTCGTAGAACTTTTTTCCTTGTATTTTTGTTGAAATATTACGAAATTATTTAATTATGTCAGTCGTATAATAAAATAATTATGCACTAGTATCTAACGTTACTCTAATACGCACAGTATGAAAAAATGAAAGTATGGTATGTTTAACAAAATGTGTTCAGAAAGCGTAACATTTTCTGGTATTAATTAATTAATTGCGAATTTATTTTGCAATTGTACATTACATAATCTTGATCATTTTAAAATATGAATTTCTGTATATACTTATATGTCGTTATATTCTTATTATTGATGCTTATATGATCGTAAACTAACGTGGACGTAACGTGAAATCTCTAGAAACTCTAGAATGTCGATCAATATTTTTTTACTTTTTACCCGATTGATCCAAAAGGAAAGTAATGTGTTTTAAGCATATGAATGTATATTTGTAAATTCGCATGTGGAAATATCCGTTCCATTTTGACTTCTAGTAGCCTAAGGCACTCCCGAACCCATTACCCAGTATTGTTTGCTCATTGCAGACGGCATGCCTAGGCATGGCATGGGTATTTTGTCGGTTCAGATTTGTGATAGTTATTTAAATTTGATTGGTATTACAAATATCCATCCTAAAAGTGAACATGATCGATATAAGTTTAATGTTTTTTTTAAGAAGATGGTTCACGACAATATAAATTATACACGAGAATAGCGGATTCGAACCTTAAGACCTTATGAAGAGACAATACCTATAACCGAGAGGCATTAAGTTTATTGTCGCTTTACATTATCTCAGACATGACTCGAATTCCTAGGAAAATGTCCTCTGTATATTTTTATCACGTACGCTTATTGAAAGCGGAAGCTCTATAGGTTTTTCTTCTTATGTTTTCCAATACCGTAGTAGGTAATTGATTATATATTTATATGTCATTTGCAAGTCAATCTCTTTGTTTTCCATTGTAATGAAGTGAGGATTCATCTTGCTGTGCGGACGGAGACTACGATTGTTGAATACTAATGGTCACTTTGTGTGTCAGTGGCTTTAAACCACGGCCTCGAAACAATAATTCTACAATTTGATTTGTCATTTAATGGAAATTTTGCTAGAAGCAGATTCATACAATTCTTCTGTTCTTGAGTTTAAGCTTCCAATGTATTAAGAATGTTATATATTAACCAAAACAAACTCTGGCGTTCATGAAACATCTTACAAATGTTTGACTAAGTTGGAAATCAAATCAAGGAAAACAATTGTGATTGTGCATAGAACGTCACTAAACTGAATGACTGATAATTATCCTAACTAATATTATAAATGCGAATGTTCATTTGTTTGTTTGACACCCTTAAACTTGCACACACATTGTCACAAGCAATAACAATTTTTTGACATTTTATTACATGACATGACACAGATTATCTACTATAGCAAGCAATAGTCTAGTATTTTTATTCTATTACATATTTTTGTTATATTTCATTATTTATCTCTCTATCTTTAGGGATCATATTTATTCTGAAGATAACATATAAGAAGTAGCAATGGATGGATAGATGAAGAAAGAAAACAACTGGAAAAGTAAGGAGCAATATTGCTAGGATACGTAACATCGAAAGATTATGATTGAGTTTCCTACTAAGTTCCTTAGTCCACTAGATGAGGGCGGCAAGGGCAAGAGACCAACTCCAGTGCATAAATCAGAGAACAAACACCCTTAGGATTGTGATAATAATAATGATTTAATATAAAATTGATTTTAAATGCTGTAAGTGATGAGTATGTAGTACGTAAGGAGAGATGTTTCAGGATTATGAACTTTTGGAACCTGTGATGTCGTTCTTTTCAACTACATGAAGAATAAGCTAATAAATAAATATAAGCTCGTGGCCCCGAGGCGTAAGCAGAGATCACGGATTTATATTTGGCGCGATCCTGATACTCCACCCTCGCTTCTTCCATATATCTTTAGATATATGGATGTAATATATCTACGCATACATGCTCGTGGATTACCGGTACTCCTCATATCGCTCTTCTTTAGTATGTCACTGATCTAATCGATATAAATTCTCCTAGGATGTCCCCTGCCAACACGTCCACTCACTTTTGTAGCATATATGTGTGTTGTTACTCCCTCTTCATTCGAATAAGCTAATAATGTAAAATACACTCGTTGGCGAGAAAAACGGATCCCATTTATTATTAACCATACTTGCTGTTTGTACGCACTGAATGCGTAGCGAGCTAGCCTATCTGGTGAGGGTCACCGGTCGTTAGTTGTATGACCATTGAATTTTAAAGACAATGCACCGATTTACATTCCACAATGCGTCCACCTCGAGGACGTTGTCGCTCTCTTCAATGGATTTAATGTTTCTTTTATAATGCGACCTTTCGACTGTGCGGGTGGTACGAGTATAATGGGATACATGTCCATGGTGCTCCAAGTTCAAATGCCACGATTATATGAATGATGAACGAATATATAATTAGGAATATATATTAACCACATGGATAGAGGTAGGAAGGAGTCACTCGCAATCGAATTGGAAACTGTCTGTACTTTTTCTGATTTTTTTTGGTCAGCCAGTTGGCGTGTTTATTAAGATACTTGAAAAGCTTAGATCTTAATAAACATGCCGCAGGTCGTGGATTCGATTCCTACCAGAACAAGACATTTGTGTGCAAGAACATGTTTGTTTGGCCTGAGTCCGGGTGTAAGTATCTATTTAAGTATGTATTTACAAAAGAAAAGTAGTACATGTACTATATAAGTTATCTGGTTTCCATAGCACAAGCTCTGCTTAGTTTAGGATCACATGGACGTGTGTGAATAATGTCCCAACATATTTTCACAAACTTTTGAATGAATAGACATATATTAGTTTAGCTAAATAATACTGTACCAAAGAATAGTTAAAAAACAAACAGTATATATAGTAAATTTACAAACGTTAGTGTAAAAAAAGTAAATTTTCACAGCGGTAGAGTCCGCAACAACAATATCTGCCGCACGAATGTGCCGGCTCGACCGGTGAAGTACGACTACCTCAAAGACATGCGTGAAGACTTGTAGTATTCTGCAGCTCGTCTAATGGGTGAACCAAAGACCTAATCCTGGTTATTTTCTCCTTCCCATCCTTTTATAATAAGGAGGTTTGGAAAGAAAAGAGGATTTGACGTTCTTGTACCACTTTTTATTAAGACCGAGACTACAATCATTCGACAAACGTCATCCTCGCAACCACATAGGGTGAAAAATTATGTTTAACAAAAAAAATTGGGTAATCTTTAAAATTGATTATATTAACAAGTTTTTGTTTTGTAGTTTATTATAGTTAAAATAATAGTATACTACAAATTCCCTTAAGATGTTGCCATTGATAGATACACGCATAGGTCAAATAAATAAAATAAATATTTTAAAGGATTAATTTTAAATAAAATTGGTTAATTATTAACATTGGCCATCAAAAGTATAGAGAGACATACTTTAGGGCCGGTACAAGATCATGCTGATGCTGCTTTTAAAAGGCGATGTATGCTCCCTATACACTCCGAAACGGCGAGACCGATTTTCATGGAAATTTTAGGATATGTTCAAATTGGCCTAGTGGATGATCCTGTGAAATTTGGTAACGATCGGATCAACATAATTATTGCTACTCGGGCGAAGCTGGGTCGGTTTACTAGATGACTAGACTAGACTAGTATAGTAGACTATAAGTCCACGAGTACATTTAAAGGCTGCTTATGCTAAACACGCAGAATCCTACTGAATAATTCCCAACTTATGGTCACAACGGTAACATTACGAGCGGTTGTTACGTCTTCAGTCATGTAATAGTGAACTGCAGCCAAGGTACGGACCGAGTAATGCCTAGATGTTTAAAATTAGAATTGCATCATAAAAATAGCGCTGTGAAAGGCCAAAAACTATTGCTCTGTTGAACATCAGTTACAGATTCAACAATAATGCAGATACAAAATAGCTATGTACTTTTGTATCAGACTTTTTATTGCAATACTACTAATTTTCGGAGATGTCGTTGCTGGTAACCTTATTGACGGTTCTTACTGCTTCATCTGATACAGGGCTCGCGATCCGAATGATCTTGATTATTTCAATAATCAAAGAAAGGCATTAAAGAATAGTGCCGTCGTATTTGTCGGCTTACTTATTTAATGCGACGCAATTTGAAAGAGAGAATTATCATTAAATAAAAATTATAATTATCATCTGATATATATTATTTTATTTTTCATTTTGTGCATATCTTATTGAATTTGTTAAAATTTTACTTCCTATATTATTTTTCATTATCCCTATTTATCATATGCAAGTACTTAATATATTTGAGTTTAATAATATATGTTTAATGTAATGTGGGTAAAAGACTAATAAAATTACACCTGACAAAAAATGTTTACGACAACTGACAAGGAAATCAAAGTCAGTTGGTATTTAATTATTATTCCCTTTTTTATTTTAAGGATAAGTTCAACCTTATAGCTTTAAGGCCAATTAAAATTATTATATTATTATTATTTAATAAAAATAATATAATACTTAGTGGGAAATATATTAGAATATTCAACACCTGAACCTCCGTGACCATGTACCTACAAATAAGTTGAAAGTTCGGTAACTTGAATTGTTAAAACAAACAAAATCTTAATTAATATTATATATTTAAATATAGTAGAGTAATGTTAACGCATAATTAATTAAAAATAATTTAAGTTTACTATTTGAAATGAATACAGAAATACTTACGGTATTTACGAAAAAAGTTTATAGTATAATTTTTCTATGCAAAATCTGACAATAAAGAAAAACAAATACTACATGTTACTAAACAGTAATGCTTTAGTCTCTGCAATAAAAAAAGAAAAAAAACTTACGCAACAAATTTTCTCCGATCGCCAATGTTGTGATTGAAGCGAAAATAATGATTGAATTCTTCATTATTATATTTTGTGTCACAGATAACTAACACACCGATGTTGCGTTCGGAAACGGCAGAGCGAAGGTGACAGCTACGGCTCAATGGCGGCGTACGACTGAATTCGCGCGCGTTTTTCGCTTCTATATATTTACTTTGGTCAGAGATTGCAGAAGCACAATATAAGCAAACGGCTCGTTCTTGTGACAGATATGTTGATGACACTGTACTGTTTGTGTATAGGAAAATTTATTTAAATCGTGTCAACATCAAATTTTAAGATTGCAAATTTTTGAACTGATTTTAAAAACTTTTTTTTAGTGACTATATACGTTTAATCAAAATGTATTGGAATGTAAGAATGATAGTCTTATAGTTTGATTAGGTCACATTAAGATGAAAATAATTGCTTTAATTTGTACTGTTTTGAACGAAAAATCGATGTTTATAAATCTCGATACACAATCGAAAATTCAAAACTTACCTTTGGTATGACAGTGTTGACAACATAATTGCGATTAAATTAAAAAATATAGTCTAATGAAGTGACCAGCGATGTTACTGTGGGTTTCCACTGGCGTAAAATCGTGTATCAAAACAAGCTTTCATTCTTTCTCTTTGAAAAAAACTGAGGTGACAGTATGTTTTATGTGATGTTTTCGACAGTGTAAAATCACGGTTAATCCAATACTGTGCGTTAACAGTATCCCGTTTAACCGTGAAGGTCATATAATAATTTACCATTTACCATATGTAATCTAAAAGATTTTATTATAACGGTCTATATTTTTATGACACTTCCATTTATTTTTTGAAATAAAATTATGGTGTTTTTGCTCATTTTAAAGACATCACCTAGAGGTGACTCATAACTAGATGAAATATATTTTGAAGCACTTTTCCTGTTTCCCGATAACGTGTCCCATAAAGTTAAAGTACGTGAAAATAATGATAATAAACTTGAACGAATATCCAAGATTGAAATGAAGAAACATGTCTTGAATTTTAACTATCATCTTGTTTATTTAGTTCAGTTTGTTTAAGTGACATGAACATAATGTATATGTACGTATTACTTTTAATAACCGAATTACAGATCAAGGTCAGTTCGCAATAAAATAGTCTTTTAAAAGCTCAAAAAACATTCAGTAAATAAGAAGTAATTTACAAAATTATTGTTTCTGCTTATTTTCAATCGACTCCTGTATTATTTGCACAATATTGTAACTTGTAAGGAATTAGTACTTATATTTACTTGTATTATTTACATATTTTAGAAATTCTGTAACTTAAATAGTGTGTAATAAAATTTTTGGAATCTGTAAATTCTAACTTGGGCATCATCATCAGCCTGTCATCAGTCTACTACTGGACAGACCTTCCCATGCCTTCCACATCTTTCTCAAGTTTATTGCAATCATTGAATGAATGTATTTTGGTATAAAATAATGTTACACTCTTATAAAAAGATCCATTGGGCAAAAGCAACACGTGACACAGACAATAAAATTGATTTAAATGAAATTTAAATTTCAAATATTCACATTTTTACAATCGTTTTTATTAAAATCATTTAGTATGAATAGAGTATGTTTTATCATATTCAATGCTTCGAAAGTGATATCAAATCCCGGACTTTCAGTTCGTGAACCAACGACTTGCCAATGAACCATCCTGTTTTTCTTACCCATTAAGAATAAGTTAAATTGTCTATTCCTTGAACTACGACATCCAATATATCATAGTACTAGACGATTCTCAAAAAAACTGTCACGAATTTACATTTTTGTTAGAAAAAAAAAACTCTTCCTATAAACACGAAAAATAAACATGTCTTAACGCACTTATATTATGTCATATATTTTTTTGTTTTTAATTTCCTGTTTACTTTTTTATAAAATATCGCACGCCAGTGTCAAAGTTTAATTCTTAGAATCAAGTTTTTTTTTAATTCAAGATAATAATGAGTAAGCAGTATGTTGACAGTGAGCATACAAATGGTTTATAAACAGATTTTGAATTACGTAAAACTGAACTGAACTGGCATCTACGGCTTCAAAGGACAAAAAACAGTGACAGCAAAAGCAATGTTATGGGTTCTTTTTGTATAAGTAGCCACAATAAAATGTCGTTGACTGAAATATGGGTCAGGTAACTTAAATATGGGACAGTTTTAATGAGACAAGATTAACAATCGTCTCGACAATACACCTCCAGACTATTTTTTGCCATAAAACATATAAATATATATGAAATAAATATGCGCTCACGCCCGTAACCCAGAGGGGAAGGCAGAGATCACCGATTCCAATTTGGCGCGAATCTAGCACACCTCTCTCGCTTCTACATTCATACATCTACGCATACATGCTCGTCGGTTATGGGCGATCCTTATATCGCCCTTTTTTAGTAAGCCACTAATCTGATCGACATAAGTTCTTCTAGGGCGTCCCCTACCAACATTGCCATGTACTCAAAACATATAAGTAGACAAAAGTGCAGTCTTTTTTTACGTTTGGAAAATGCGCCTAATGTATATCCACTGTTCAGGACATGTCAGGCAGTGTCTGTGGGTCTTACCATACGAGGGGCGTACCCACTAAAACCTAAACGTTCCCGCATAGCCATGGTGTGGGCGCCACGGGAGCATGACTAGCGCGTGACACCACGACGCCCACTGGGATGGGGCACCGCATTACGCCCTTAAAAGGGCGCTGACCAGAAGCACACCCCGAGCGGCCCTCTGGCCGGTCCTGTCTCACGGACCGGCCGTGGGTTCCTCTTGGCTTCACCGTTCACCCACGGCTAATAAGCCCCACCGCCAAGACAAGGCAGGAACCCGGTTGAGGGGGGAGGGGGGTCGTCACCTAATGGTAACTGACTACATACAATCAACTACAATCAATATTTTACACAAGCTGTGCAATTTAACATAATCGACGAATTAACAGCCTGAGAAAAACCCTTTTTAATATGATTGATCGTATAGATTTGAAGTCCACTTTCATTGGATTACAATTATTTCTTCATACAAACTTTCATCCCCTACTTTAGACCTTTGGAGAACAAATTTATAAAAACCCTTTCTTAGTGCTCGCCTACGTAATAACAGAATTCTGTGTGCAAGATTTAAGTCTCTAGGCCCAGTAGTTAGGGCTGTGCGTTGCTATGTCAGTCAGTTTCTTTTCTTTTTCATGGAACAAGGTGGGAAACGAGCAAGCCGCTCATCTGATATTAAGGACCGCCACCCATAGATATCCGCAACAAGCGAATGAGTCGCAGATGAACTTTAATGGATAGAGACGTTAGACCGCAAAAAGGATATTTCCATTTCCTGTTCATACCCTCCCTGACCAATCCTCTTCCCATTCTATAATTATTAGGAAAGGATGGGAAGGAAGGGGAAGAGGACTGAAATTAACCCTCCGGCACCTCACTCATCAGGCGAAATGCAAAATACTTCTACTTCAGGCCTGTTTTCTGTGAGGTCGTGGTATTTCTCCGGTAAAGCCCGCGCAAACGTGTACGTACACGTACATAGATGTTGTTGTTGCGGGCTCTACCACTGTTTATATAAGTATAGATATAATTCTTCTTCGTGAGGAGAAATCATCGAGACATTTTTAAGAATATTGGGCCCAATAAGATTTAACATAGTTACAAGTTTTTGGTGGAGATGATTTTCTATAGTAGGTATATCTTACGAATGGAATAAATAAAAGAAAAGAAAATATTTACATATTACGTACATAAAAAACAATAGACACTAAAGGGATTATTGTCAATTTTCGACCTCTGGGCGATATCTAATATACCTACAATAACAAACCCAACACTTTTTATGTTGTGTGCCATGAACTACGATAAATTTTAATAAATAACGTGGTGACATAACTTGCCCATAAATATCATTTCGATAAGAAGTCAATATATTAGGCACTTAGACATATTATCAATCATCAATTCGTTCCCTTATCCTTCCATTAACTCTTAAGGCCTAACCACACGGCGTTTTTTATGCTCGCTAACGCGCGTTTGTACCGATACAAACGCTCAAGG
>JWHW01025053.1:158842-186843 GCA_000931545.1 Papilio glaucus | reverse complement strand
AAATTAAATCACTATAATCTCTTCACTATCTACACATTCATATTTATAACTTTGAATATTTTCATATTCCTTATAGCCCTTTTGGTACTTCAATGCAAAAGAATTGCTTGGCTGAGTGCTGTTAAACATTGAATCTCCATCTGAATTTAATTTTATAACTCCAAAGTATAATACCTCTGGATTGGCTACACTAAGAAGTTCCTTCCTTTTCTCTTTGATTATAAGAGGTTCTTTTACAGGCAGCAATAGAATCATATCCTGAACTTTGTCATTTAGTTTTACTTTAGCTTGTATTGTTCCATTAACAGATTGTGATACTCTAGTCTCATCCAATGGAAGCTGACATTCAATACATCTTATATTGTTGTGGTAATCAGTGTTTAATGGCATCGGAAATAATCTTTCATTCAAATAGAATCTATAAACACATTTATGTTCACCCAAACTTGTAGTACTGGCTTTTGTTTTGATTCTAGATTTAGCTGAATGGCATTCAAAGTAATTCCTCCGGCGGAATTCATTTATTTCCTTAAGGTTATCTTGTTTTCCTAAGTCATAATATCCCATTTCCTCTGATATGGATTCAGGTTGTATTTTATATAAAACATCCTTCGATGATTTTGTCTTGGATAATGATGCTTCAGCTATTTCATTTATGGTACTCAATGATGGTTTTAATATGTTTTTACTTTGAGCTGCATGAACTGACTCTGATGATTGTGCAAAATTTTCATTTTTATAATATTGTTCGACAGTTTTATAGGGTAGTTTTGGTATATTCTTGGATATTTGTTTGGTTATTAAATTTTGTAAAGAAATGTGTGTATCAAAACGATTGTTTGTTGTGGGAATGTTTTCATATCTGTGGTATTTATTTAAGTTTTTATTGTTTGGCACGTCCGTCACATCTCCACATTTCTTACAAATTTCTGGTCGTAATTTATTTTTCAGTATATTCTTGTTGAAAGTTTGATCGGATTTTGTAGTTTTCCTCGGCTTGGACAAAAACTGTTTGTCTGGGTGATCCAGTATACCAGTGGAACAACTTTTCTTGTCGCTATATCCATCATGAATAATAGTCTTTGATGGTACAACTTTTCTTAAGTTTTTTGGCCTATATACAAAAGGTTTACGCCTTACGCTATTAGACACATTGCATTGATTAGAAGGATCTTTATCTTTTAAAGCTGATTTATTGTTCATTTCTTTTGAACAAATGTCACTCGACTCAAATTAATTTGAACGAGCTGTCAAATGCCAATGCTGTCAAAGTTATTAACCACGTTACCATGACAACAGTCTAAAGACTAAGGCTGAGTAAAATTGTTTCAATTAGATTAAATATAACAAGCAATAACATTGATTATTTAATAGACGACTTTTATTAGCGTCGTCAATGTTAATCAAATATGTGTAGTACATAATAAAGTAAAATTAGGACTTTATTTTAGCGACATCTAAGTGAAACTTTTCATACAAATTTAATCATAATCGAAAGTATAGATGGCGTGTTAATAAAACATAAAACACTTCATATTTAACGTATTTTTATTAGGTAGTGTTTTGATAAAAAATAGATTCGTTTACCGCAGGTGACTCTTTGTTTAAAAATATTGATTCATCACTCAAACCTGACGTTACTTACAACAATTCTCGCTTTAAGTTAAAAATATACATAAAGATTGTTTATCGATAATTGCCAGAAGGTACTACAATTGTCTTGTGAATAAGAAAGCGGTACTTCCACTTTCTTTCAGTGAAATTTAATATCAGTACATGTCCTGTACAAACATACATACATACATTACGTGTACATTACAATTCAATAACGTTTTTGCCTCAAGGAATTCTGTACATTTCGTCTGAACTCACAATTGAGTAGGTAATAGTTTTTCTTATTGTACAAAATAGAATTATCCTTCGTCACTCATGGTTTGACTTGGAGTCTCATATTCAGGCTTAACTGAGATGTTATTTTGTGAAAAAGATGTAAAAACCAGTGCCAAAATACCATCCTTTCCAACATAGTGGAACCTCTCTCTCGAACAATGTTCGAAAACAGACATTGGTTATGCCAACAGGACTCTGCACCAGCTCATAGGGCATGAAGCACGCAAAAGTGGTTGACCGCCCATGGAATAATGTAAATAAAATTGTATTCTACATTAAATTACCTTCCATGTCATATATATTTTCTGAAAAATTAACAAAAAGTGTATCATCAATTACATTAAAAGTTTGCAAATTAACAACGCAGAGTACTTCTACTTCACGCCTGTTTTCTGTCTCGTCGTGGTATTCACACCGGTCGAGTCGGCCCATTCGTACAACAGATGTTGTTGCGGGCTCTACCACTGTTAAAAGGAGTCGCATCTCCACTGCTTTAATGATCGCTGGTGTCCTAACTGTGCGAAGTCGGCCGGTCCTCTTACGATCCTCGAAGCTTGATTCTTCAATGTACCGTTTGATAGTGCGATAAACAAACCGTAGTGATATTTTCAAATTTTGCAGTATATTAAAAATCTGTTGGCGCGTAAACACAGCTGTGCAACGCGATAACCGCGACTCTATCTTCTTTCTTCAACCACTCCATATTTGGCAATGAATGAAAATTAATTTCTTTTTTATATTCGGACAGCGCAAACGTTCCATTTTTAAATTAGTCGAAGAATATTTGGCCAGTATTCGCCATTTTCTAAAAAATGTATTAAATTGCGTGTAATCTATGCCGACGATATCGAAGGCAGGATGTCGCTGGATGCGGAAAGCAGAGGACCGTATAGCACGGAAGGTCATGCCTATCTCCTGGACTGATGATGATGATATTTAAGGCTTTAATCTAACCATTCAACTTAGCATAACATAGTAACTTTATTAAATGTTATGTCCTAAATTACGAAGCCTAAATAACACGAAACAGCCATTTTCTAGTTTCGTGTGAGTGTTCTTCTACTGACAAGGATTAGGGCATTAATGTAACTTACGAGCTTACTTACAATTTGGCAACGTTTGTAGATGCCGGCAAACTTTTTTCATTTACGAACAAGCCGACCTCTGTCTTGAGGGAAAGTTTCCTCTGGGAATTATTTCGGCTTTGTACTAATGCTGTTTGCGGTGTAATAACAGTTCTGTTCAGAAATTTGTTCAGCAAAAATAATCCTTTGGGAAACAAAAGTTGTTGGTAGGGTTGCCATGTTAGCTACAATTTTTTTTTTAGAAGAATTGTATTTTTTTAACCTTTAATAATGACTAGCTGATCCATTGCCAACTTAAACCCAATGCATATGCAACGATATTTTACACGTACGGGACGGGGACGGGACATGGTTTAGTGAACACTGACAGGGAATTTAACGCGTACACGCCGTGACAGTAACTCCGAACAAATGTCCTAGTGTTGTAAACTGTAATTGTAACATATTTAAATTATATTGGGGAGCAAGCCAAAATTGGGATGTGTTAAACATCGTCCCCGATGATGTTTTTCCCGTCCCGCGAGAGCCACGTCCCCGACCCGTCTGTGGCTACGTGACGTACATTCGTATACATTTTCTATGAAACGATATTTCAAACACTTTCCGTCCCGTCCCGAGTAAAATCCCATTACTGAATTCTCGCAAATTCATTCGGCTTTATTCTGTGGATTATTTTGCACGATCGTCGGTCCATCATGTTAAAGTTTTGTCAGGACGCTGACTGCAATTCTAGAGGCTTCTAAAAAAATCGGGGCGTCAATTATTGAAAAAACCTCGCTTGACTTTTTTGCTCGAAAACTAGCAAAAACTATTAATTTAGATTAGATGTTATTTTTGGGTTCGAGCGAAGCGCCAATAGCCTAATGGTTAAGTACACTGTACGGTACGGGACTACGAAATATGCACAACATGGTCGTGGGTTCCGCCTTTCGATTATTGTCGCGAACCATGTCCAACTAAGTTTAAGTTAGGTTGGGAATGGTTAAAAGAAATATTAGTAAATTATTACAATAATCTACTAATATATCATATACATGTCTGAAGAGGGTTGGCGTGAGGTAGAGCCAAAACCTATTAAATTGGACTACAGTCGTACTGTCGACTCCACGCCAAAAAGCGGGAAAAGAGCAGGAAGAAGAAGAGATTGAGCAATATTTTTTTTTTAAATTTCAACCACTAGTTTCTGATTTCAACCACTCTTTTTCACAAATCGTCACCCAGATCATGAATTAGTTCTTACAGTAGATTCTTATTCTGAACGCTTACTTAGATTTAATCAAGAGCTCGTCTCATCGGATAATATAAGGAAAGGCGAGGTCGATTGTTTCTTCGGTTTATGAATAGCATTACAATGTAACAACTCGTTGCGGCACTTCGCTGATGGCTGACGAAGACACTCTGGACTATTTTCTAGTAATATTTAAAACAATAATTTAATTTAAATAAATAAATACATTATTTTTTTTGTATTTATGTATAAATATTATACATATCAGTGCAATGCATAAATCTAATACATAAAATTCAAAGGGAAGGTAAAGAATGCGTTTTGTAATTTAAGTCCGCGTTTGGTAACATCGCGTTTGTAAGTTAGTTAAATAACTAATGAATCCAAATCCTAACTAATATTATAAACACTTACCGTAGTGTCTCAAGACAAAAGTTTTTCACCGTGTGTTTTGCCAGTGAAGACTTATGGCACTGAGACATGGCTCCTCACTGTTGGCTCCATTAAACAGCTCAAGGTCACTCAAAGGGCAATGGAGAGGCCAAAGAGGCGTTTTTCTGTGAGATCGTCGTCGATCGAAATGATGTGATCCGCAGTAGAACCAAAGCAATTGCTAGAAGAGTTGCAAACTTTAAGTGCCACTGGGCCGGACATATTGCTTTTTTTATATAAGAAAAGGGGGCAAACGAGCGGCGGGAACACTGAGGTGATCAACTACGCCCATGGACACCTGCAACACCAGAGGAACTGCAGATGCGTTGCGGCCTTTGAAGAAAAGATAGGCTCGCTTCTTGAACGACCCTAAGTCGTACTGGTTAGGAAATACCGCCTAGGACAGACCGTTCCACAACGCGGCTGTGTGTGGATATTGCTCGCAGAACGGTTGGCCGTCTACGTAGCGTTGGTAGGCCTCCTACAAGATGCACTGATCAAAAGTTCTCTCGTCAAAGTTATGGGAGTCCACTAGATCTGGTCAAAGTCGCGGTAGTCCACAGGTCCGATCCGGGGCGAGGCCTACGTCCACCAGTGGACGACATCTGGCTGAAGAGAGAGAAAGAGAGAGGGTATTCGCCAAACTGATAATCATTTTGTTGGCGATAATACATGCACTCATTTAAAACTACAGATTTTTTCTTGCTAGAGTTCTACTACTATTGCAAAAAATACTATTGGCAAAGAATTTGTATCCATACAATAATAATGTGTTTTAAACTGAAGCCGTGTTAATAAAAACAAGTATAAGCAATTTTTTTTACATTCTGTTGGCAAAAAATTATTTAATATTATATTTATCTTGGGGGTCTTGGCATAAACTATGGATGCTTACCGAGGGGTGGGGGGTAAAAATTGTTATTAAATGGCCCACGCAATATGGATACGTTCACTTATGTACCTATTATGCCGAAATAAAAATAGAATTTCCAGTTTAATTCTGATGATCCCGATTAGCACTTAAGAACCAACTTAAGGACATCATCGCGAACGAAACCGCGGGTAAAGGTAGCTATTTAAACTCTAACACATTCTGTTGAACTAAGAAATCATATATATTTCTTCTTCTTATATATATTAATACACACACACACACACGCGCGAACACGCACACAACTTGAAAACACTGTAATTCCTTAGCACAGGCTACTAAGTAGCCTATTTAGGAAACGGTGTAATGGGAACTCGGTACATACCTGAAATTCAAATCTCTATAATCATAAATCTTAATTACTTGAAATAATGTACATATGTATGTAAATCATCTAGTTATAAGTTGCCTTTTTTGTAATTTGTACCAGTTTTTAAGCTGTTGTTGAAGTTGTGTGTTTAATAAAGATTATTATTATTATTATTTCTACAATATTATATTTATCAATGAATGAACGGGCTGACCACATATAATTGGTTCACCGATCACGAAGGGATGCGCACGCGTTGAGGTCGCTTATGTAGGGTAACCGGACATTTCTAATTTGTCGGATAATATATTTTTTAATTATTACTTTAAATAAGTTTCTTTTAAATGTGTTGTGTAAGATTTATTTGTTATTATATATGTGTATATTTATACATACATACATTTAATTTAACTATCAGCTAATAGTCCACTTTTGGACATTACCTCTTACAAGGATTATTAAATAATAAAATTAAAGCATTAAAAGCAATAAAAAAAGGTTTTAATATCGACATATATTAAAAAAACTTTACAATCACTAATTTGTAGCTCTCTGTATAAGTATGCTAAGTTAAAATGGTCATTCTGGTGGTTGAACTCAAAATAATTAAAGCATTCCCTACTAAATTTAATATAATCTTTGAAGCTCCAATTACTATTATTAAATTAAAAAAAGTACTCTTAATATTGAAATGTAATATAAGTAAACGTAACAACGAGTGTAAGTGTGTACGGTTGTTTGTTTTTTTTTGTTACGCCTGAATTTAGATATTTGGTACATACTTTGTCAGAGGTACAAAAAACTACTTAGTACCTCTTTTAAAATGACTTTAATGACATTAATGCAAGTGTAATAATGTAAGGAATAGACAAAGAAGAAATAAATATGGCAGTAACACTTAATTAGACGGTTTATGTGTTAATTATGTCATTTTACGACCATTAAAAATTAGTTTTTATAAGATAAGCCGATTTAACTTTCACTACTTATCCGAACCAGTTCAAACAGCGCTTCCTGGTATTTCGCCTGGTCAGCCACCCCATTGGTACCTCGCTATCTATTATATATGATAATATATTCAACAGATATTAAATATTTAACGATTATAAATTATATTTAGTTTTCAATTCGATATCGCTATTTGATTTCGATGAAACATCGATGGAGATGTTAATTTTTATGAATAAAAGACGTTGAAAACTGAATTCCTTCTTAGATTTTATAAATTAAAAGTTAAAACAAAACAAATAAAAACCATTGTTTCTACTTAAAAATAAGATGATAATTAGGACATAATGAGTCCAATTGAAAATATTAGGCTTCTTCTGTATTCCTCTGTATTAATAATTCGTTGATACAGCCAGCGTAATAACTTTGTCATCTGGTGTTTGGTCTCATTGCTTGTAAATGAAGGTTTGTGATCATGCCTGTCTAAAAGCGGGAATAGAAACATCAGAGAGGCAGGTTCTTCGAGATGATCCATGTTCGTAGAAAAATTATTATGCTTTTGTGTGCCGAGCACCATTCTACTTCTTTTGGCGCGTTTGAAAAATGGGAAAAATGATGAGAGTGAATATTACGATAGGTAAAGGTAGGCTTAGGTGTCGCAACCTAAAAGTGACAACAACTTTGGTGTTACCATGGAAATCATTATCTTTTTGACATTTACCTATTTATAGATATGTTTAAACGAACCGTTATCAATTGCATTTAATGTATTTTCTTCACAAACAAAGAGTAGCACACGAAATAAAACTTCTTAGGTGTGCCACTCGAGGATCATGCTCATCTGTGTAAAGCCAGGAGAACAATTAAATATATGTGACACAGATTATTAAATTACATTTTAATTTATCTATCGAATGTTCTATAGAAAGTTAGAATCCAAAACCAGTTGGCCTGCGGTCAGTGATAGAAAGTGACGAATTTGATAAGCTATTTTTTTAAACAAACTTTAATATCCATTAATGTTTTGTCGTGTGTGAAATTTTAATTAATAATAAAACTTATATATGATATAAAGAGCCATTTGAATGTTACAAATATTTGAAATAATATTTAGTATTTATTTAAAGTAGTATTATAGATTTTATAGTCTTAAAATTAATATACTATACATTAATATGGTTGTTTTATTTGACTTACATTATTTTAATTTAAAGCTTATTTATATGAATTTGAATAATTAATTCTAGATTGTAAAACAAGATTAAAATTTCGAGTAACAGATGATTTTTAGATGTTATTCTTATTAGAAACATAGATTAATAAACGTATCAGCTGCATAATTGAATTATTTTAGCGGCAACGAATAAATAGTGTTACTTGTATTATAATATCTAAAGTAATTGATAAGTTTTTTTTATAGTATTAAGCAAGATGCATTCAAAAACCAGAAATATTTGAAAAATTTCTAAAGACTAAAGTCTTTTCATATTATAATAATTAATCCATGCCGACTTCTACGGCGACTACTTCTATTCTTTCTTAAATTACAGGGTAGATGCCATATTCGAGTATGTTGCCAATCCTAACGGTGAAGGTGAGCACTTTACACAAGTTGGGATACCATTTTCATAATCGTAATTTATGAAATAATATTATTTATACCTCAAACGGTATTATTATATATATACAAAAAAAACTTTATCCGACGTCCTTGTTCGTAAAGGCCACCCTACATCGATGATCAGTAGGATGCGCGTACGCAGAACACCACTCCACCACTTGTCCTCAGATGTGCGCGCGCGTCTCTCGCTTGTACCGACTTTGGCGATTAAGGCGCAATAAAAAGCGATTCGCAATACTTAAACGTTTATTTCGAAAATGAGATTCTTCGCTTTTATCGCTTTTGGCTTACTGGTGAGAGAATTTTATAATTTATTTATATTGTTATTACTCATGAACATTAATTCATTTACATCTATGCAATAGCTTAAGGGCTAAGCTTTGGACTAACAATTTCAATTTAGGACACGTTGCTCGGTTTGTGTAAATAAAAATTATATTAACAATAACTGTTATTGTTATGATTTAATTACTTAAAAATAACTTGTTAAAAAGGTGTCCTGTAATTATATGTTAAAAATGCAAATTTATGTAATTCATTTGGAATTTAATATGTTTTCTATATTTTTTAAGCTTCTTCGTCCTGCACTACAACTTATAGACAAATTAAATTGAATTACTCTTAGTCAAATTTATTATGTATGCAAATACAATCTAGTCGCTAGACAAACCTATTTTCTATTATTTAATAATCATTGTATATTTTACAAAAAATATAACAATAAATAAATTAAAATTTTCGCGAAATCCTTTACTTCTATAGGTTAAATCGTATGAAAACCCATTCAATAGATTTTGTGCTTATTTCGTACAGACATACACGGCGAGAGGAATTTGTTTTATAATATTTAGTAATAGAATTAATTAAATCCTTGACCGAAAATACAAAGACAGTAATTTATGAAACGATGATTTATGGATATAGTTGTATAGGCATCTTGCGAAATTAATATTTAATAAATTCTTACTACCCTTTAGGATGACAGGCGTGTTTATGTTGCGTGTGAGCCTGTTATAACTTCTGGGTAACAAGTTATATAATGTGCTTTACATGATTACATTATTAGAATAAGGGCGCCTTTCTTCCTACATAAGGATCATGTCATGATGGATGATGGCAATGAGCAGTTTGGGTGTCACAAGACATTCATTGAACAAGTCATTGAATTAAAAACTATTTATTTTTCATATTTGGCTGCCACTTTTTTTGTAATAATTATATCTTACTTGATTGTTTTTACCCAGTTGACTTATGTAGGACATTATTCGAGCTATATATCAGTCGCTAAACATGGTGTACATACAATTTTTTTTAAAAGAATATGTTTTCTGAATCGTGATTTTTACAAGTTGCATGGTATTACAAACACTTTGTAATATCTTTCGGAATAAAAGTTTACGTAGATGGTGAAATAAGTGTGTCCAGCAATCTTAATACTTCACATCTCAAGGTAGTGATCGGAAACGAGAGCCGACCTTCAAGATTTTTCATTGACGTGAAGTTCAAAACCTCATATAATAACTTTTCACGTATATCGCAACGTTTCTCTGGTTTTAACAGTGCTCCGCTAAAGACATTTATCATCAATACTTTTAATTAATTTATCCAAATAATGTAAACACGTTGTTGTCAAAGCTTTTATGTTGAGATTAAAAATAAGAGAGTCTGAGAGATTTTTAACGGTGCGATAAACGCCGTAAATCATGATGATTTGAAGTGTTTCCCGCGAACAAAGCCGCAGGCGTCTGCTAGTCTAACGATGAAATGAAGGAAAGGGCAAAATAAGGAACTTAAAACACTTTCTCGTACGTGCCGCACAGACAAATGTAGGGTTTTTTTCTAGTTTCCTACCTACAGTTATTTGAATAGTTCAAGTGTAATTTGACAGGTTACTTTAACTGCCACTTGAACTTTTTTATTGATGTAGTGCTCAAGAGAAATCACAAAGACTTATCGCATAACGAGTTGTCGACCCATTTATATAAGATACAAGCTTTTCCCGCAGTTTCGTTCGCGTGGGAATCAATAAAAATGTTCTTTCGACATATTTATACGAAGATTAATCTCATTAGTGAGTTTTCGTTTTTTTTTTAACTACATTGTAAACGTTTAACAACAAATTCAAGGGATAGACAGTTTTTTTTATCCTTATCGGGTTTTACTTACATTGAGTAAGACCATAATTTCCTAGACAATGCAACTGTTCTAGGCTATTAACAAGAACAAAAAAGGCGTCTGTTTACGACCTTATAAATTTCGGCATCACAAAAATTAAGTGGATGCTTTTTGTAAACAGATAAACAAAAATATTTATTGACATTTGCCATTATATTGACGTCAATGTATGGGGTTTTAGGTAAACCAACCAAACGAACTCATTTCGACTAAAAAGACAATTTTTCTCTATACTTTTCAAATCTTTTATGGCTTTCTCGTGCTATGAGAAAAGTTGGGTTTTCTATTACGGGTTCAGTCACTCAAGGGTTCAGTCAGTAAATTCCAATGTAAATAAAAGACTTGACTACTTAATACGAACGAATTGTACTCTAAAAAAATCAAGTGACATAATAATGATGTTTTATACATATACAAAATTTCTTAAAGCAAACTAGATTTAAATCAAAATCCGAAACTTCACGAGCAGTTGACGTTTATGTCAGCCAAAACTATACTGTTTATATTTTATCCAAACAAAAGACGTTTTCGTATAATGTAAATAAATATTTTCAGCTCTAACGAAATAACAGTCAACAGAATTATTTCACTTATTGAATTATCATAAATCAAAACAAAACAGTTTCAATTGATTTTAGCATAGACAATTTTTTTGTTTCCTACATTCACCATTGTATTTGGCACGTTAAAAACAACATAGACAATCGTAACAAACAATAATAATGGCTCAATAAAAAAGATGTTCCATTGTCGATGGTTGCCCTTATTCGTGGCTTAAGATATAGGTCGGAGTACGTGATTAGAATGTTCAAAGGTTTGGCATTGGCGCCAAGGACCTAGGTCGAGTAGGTTTGTTTATTTGGGTTACGATAACCATTTTCATGGCGTTTTGATTTATTTGTATTTGATATGACGATATTTATGTTTCTGTCGGATTTGGTATAAAAAATAAAATTAAAGAATACAAGGCATACAAGCCCAGGAAGGAAAGAAATAAAATAAAATGCTTATGTATTGTTTCGTGATGAAATCATATTGTTGTCATTGGTGATGGTTTCGATGAATAGCGTAGTTGATTATTTATTTTTAATTTATACAAAATATCTACCTCATGTTGAACGTCACTCTTAAGCAACAGAGTATATTTATATATTATATTTTTTTATAGTAAAAGGTGGCAAAGAGCAAGAGGTTCACTCGATATTCAGTGACCGCTACCTATAGGCATCTGGAACAAGCTAATGAGTTGCAGATGCGTTGCCTAATTTTAATTGACAAAGGAGAAAAGAAAAGATAAACAAGAAAAGGATATGTCCTATTCCTATCAATCCCCTTCCCTATCAAACTCTTCCTTTTCCCATTCTTTTCATATTAGAAAAGAACAGGAAGAAAAAAAAAAGGATGGGGTACGATGATAACACGTTATATGATTAACTAAAGCACTATATGATGTATTTATATGTTTTTTTTTGTAATTGTGTACAACAGTTCATCGCTTTCAACTTTAAATCTGTGTTCAGTAGTTTTCAAATTTATTGGTTTCACATAGATAGAGTCGGTGTGAGGTTGTTAATAGTGTGTAGTGGTTTTAAGTGTTTTTGAGTCATGGATCGAACGAGATACTACGGTCTCGATCCTTGACTTCAATGTCTATCACTTGTGCGTCCAGATCACGTCCCTTTCAGTAGCCGTACTCGGTGTAAACAACCTATTGAATAACTTATGCCATTGCTTGTGTACGGAATTTCTTATGTAATAGTCATCTTCTAATAAACCAGATACAACTTTTCTCGCTACAAGAAAATATACAAATGCTAACTAATATTATAAATACGAATGTGAGTTCGTTTGTTTGCCCATTAACTCCTCAACCGATCATCAAGAAACTTTAATTTTAGTTTTATGCACACACGTTGTCAGGGGTACAGAAAATAACATAGGGTATTTGATTCCGAAAACAAAGACTAAAACGTAACTAAAATAGAATATACATATAATTTCCACATTTTGTTATTTTCATGACACATCATTACCATGGCAACCAATAAAAACTTTTCAAAATTTACCTATAATTCAAGTTATCATACGAGAAATCAAGTTACAAAAATGTCCAGCGAGGAAGATAAGAAACGAATCAAGTCATTATTTACTTAACATCAGCTAGTTGTTAAATAAATTACGACAGTAAGATGGTAATCGCTTTTCTCATCACAAATGACGCTTTAGTGTATTTTTATGCACGTGAAGCATACGTACTGTTAAGTACATTTATCAATAAACCCGTCCATATGACATTCAACTATAACCCCGACATTCGGGGTGGAGGGGAAAGATAACGGTGTATCATTCTACTCAACCCTGAGAATTTTTACTTTTATTCTATATCAACATGAAGAAGGCCAGGGAATTGAATAGGTCCTGTAACACCCGTGACCCGCTTGCTCGCTTGCCTTCTATCAAAAAAATACTAACCTTGTTCTACTTGTGAATATTTCCAGGCGTCGCAACAATGCTGCAGCAGAACGTTGCCAGAAGACGATTCGGTGGTAAGCGTATACGCTAAAGAGTCGACAGCGAGGGAGAGCACCAAGACTTCGTTAGCATATCTGATAGCAAGCGGTCTTGCGAGCAGGATCACTTCTCCATTTACTAAGTAAGTATAACTAATAACTGACTGACTGTATGTTTGTCCATTTGTGGCCGTTCCATTGTAACCTCCCTCAGCCTAGATGGCGTGACCATGAAGAGTGAGGTTTTTCGATTTGTATTCTTCCCCGGAGTATCATAGATCGTCAGCATAAAATCCATGTGGTTGAAGCAAATAATTAAAATGTCAATAATTATAAATAATCTATTATTTTGTTTTCGATGTGAAATCTTCTTTAGCCGCGGTAGGGGAAAATCATAGATTTGAATTTGGAACAGTTTCGAAGAACTTTTTTTATTAAATTTTCTTGTATTCAATTTTGAATTTTATTTTTAATTCTCAAGGGTTTGTTTTAGTTGATTATTTATTTATTTTTGACTATTGTATCGGCTTCCCACCTGTTTTAAATTTTCACTTCTGTCGGCAGTCCTTACTTTTTGACTGCCTTTGTTTTTTTAACTATTTTTTTAATATGTATAGATAAGAAGAAGCTTCTACGACAATATATAATTCTATAAGTTTGTTTTAATATCATCACCATCACATATTAACAGCAGAGATGTTGAGTATGATCAAGTCGGTCATGTGTTTATGACCGAATTTATTGCACTCTTATTTACACTATGCTTTGTTAGCTCCGCGGAAAAATATTTATTATTTTTTTATCATTAATATTATTATATAATAGAGAATAAAATTGAAATTTTAAACATATATATTTTTAATTCGCAGCTTGTTGAACTTCGGTAAGAATGTAACAACGACAGAACGGCCGTTCCACAGAATCGAACTCTTCGAAGATATGGAGCGAGCTTCCAAATCGGACGTGATACCGCTAAAGAACGAAATACCAAAAGAGAGGGACGTCGAAGAACTCTCTGACGATAGCATCTTCAAGAAGTCCGGTAAGAAACCGGAGAAATTTGTTTTATTCACAAATTTCCTACCGGTGAAAGAAAAATTGGAGTTGAACAGTTCGTTGAACGAAGTCGACGTCGATAATGAATTCGATTTTGACATTGGCGATGATGATGATATGGATGAAGAGATGAAATCAAGAGAAGGTGGAATCATTTACATTTTGGAAATACTAGGCAGTATTATTCAATTGATGTGGGGCGGACTATTGGCATTGTTCCAACCCTCATCGTCCTAGTCAGTTAGTAAATCAACTTTATAGAATGTTAGCGCTGTAGATTTATATATGTACCTTCAGATACACCATTCCATACATATTCGACATTCAAAAGTGAAGCTCGATTTTTGCCGTCAAAATTAAAGCATAAACCGTCATTTTTAAAATCACAAATATGGTGATTTTCTATTAGTGTGGCGGGAAACGAATGACTGAGCTAGATTTTACGACTTTGAGGCGACATAAGGTGGCTTAAGTTTTGGGACCCGGATGCTCCATCTGCTATAAAACATATTTGGTTATCGCAATGCTCCGGTTTCATATGAGAGGATTTTATTCTTAAAATATGTTTATTTATGAATACTATTTAAATTTAATTTATTTATTAACTTAATTGTTTATAGTTACCGAAAGGATATGGTGATAAGGGAAATTGTTTATGTTATCATCGAGGCGTCTTCAGCCACTGTAACCTATTCAATTTAGTAAGGTGCATATGACGTTAAAACGTGTCCATACAATGCATGAAGAATAATTTAATTTTAAGAAATTATATTAATTCAAAAATTTATGCGTTTTTTTTAAATTAAATATTCGATATAATTTATAGGTTTTGACGAACTTATATTTTAAAGTGTCGAACCCGCGCCATGCTATAATAATGAAAGGTTTTAAATATTATTGCGCTAGGCTAAAAAGACTTATGTGTTGAGATGTTTAGGTCACAATATAGGAACACTTCCAAAGGCTTAACATTTAAAACTTTAAGTTTAAGGAACGTACAAGGGTGTTTAAGACCTTTACGCTTAGTGGCGTAAGAATATAGGAACATCTATATTTATCTGAGATTGGACATGAATAGATACTAGATTAAACATTGATGCCTTTTAAAATAATGATGGTGAGTAGTGTATTTGTATCAATTGCAAGGTAAGTCCTTCATTGCTTTGTTAGCGTACACACGTGCCCTAGAGTTAAATAAACTATCTGGCCCGGCAAACTTCGTTCCGCCTTAGAATTGATCTATTTTGTGTTACCTTCCCTTATTAGCTGTATTAAATTTGTATCTCTTTCTGGATGAGTTCACTTCATTGAAGCACCTTGATATTTACAACATTTTTAATTTTATTGTATAACTTAATCGAATACCCTTTGTACTTTCTTTATTTATATATGGTGTAGTTAACACGATGTTTTATACTTATAAAATAGATAAGTTATTGTAGAAGTAAAGGATCGTAGCAAATGGAAATCCATGAGGCATGAGCGCATTTTTTTTTAAATTAAACCGCTGAATTTTTGTGGTCGTTGTATTTTATTTGATAATACGAATTCGAACGAGAATCTTATTTGTTTTGGAACAACATCACAAGAATAAACCTTCAAGTTAAACGTAACCAATCGTATCCGATACGCTTTTGTATGAACGAACAATTTGCTTTTTCTGAGTAGCTGAGGTGATAAATTTGTTGGGTGTCTGGGTCGCATGTGTCCTTTACATTGATTGGAACCTTTCTTCGACCTTTCATTTCAATTGTTTGTATCGAGAAAAGGAGAGTTGAGGCGCCTATAACCCTCGTAGTATAAACACGAAGTAAACGAGGACATTGTTGATGTCCAAATTAACAAAAACGTGTCATCCGTCCGTTATTTGGTGTCAAGTATCAAGAAAGTTATTATATATGTTTTATTGAAATCAGTTTTATTGTGTAAAATATTTTTAAATACATTCCGCTCTATATTTAACAGTAAGTTTTTGTAAATAAATCTGATTTTGTTAGTATTTGGTTTTATTATCCCATTAAAATCGCTGATCTTTATTCGCTTGGTTTACGCTCGAATCCGGTATAGCATGTTGAGTATGTGGGAGGAGTATCAATATGCTGTTAAGTTAAAATTAAATTACGGTTGAGGCATAATTTGATTTATTTAATTATTTCGGATACCGTTCATTAAAATATGCTTAACTCATTAAAAATAAATAGATAGAAAAAGTTCAGAATTAACCGACGCCTGTCGTTTGTTTATAGCAATATGTAGGCTTTGTGAAAATTTGTTACTAAATCTACAGGAAGCGAAAACATAACTAGTATAGAATATCGTGATTGAAAATCGATTTGACTGGACTTCAGCAAATTTGGAAGGTAATATGTAATGTGTGAATATTATCTCCATTTATTATAATGTGTTATGTGATTTTACGTGTCTACTATGTTTTTTTTATAAAAAAATTATTTTAAAACTTACGCTTGAATATTTTGTGTTATTCGTATAACATTAGTTGACTGCAATCTTTTGAAACTTAATCTCTACCTCTGTTCACTTGAATCAGTTAAAAAGACGTGAAAATTTTATTTTTATTTACTTTATCACAGCAATAACTTAAAAATAAAGCTAATTTTATGTTCCAAACCAAGAAATAAACCAAATGTTAAACAAAAAGTATTACATTTTTTTCTTTCAGCGCCAATAATGTAAGAAATGCTAAGTCATGACTGGTAGTATCACAGTAATGGGGTCACGCATAAAAATGGTACAAAAACTTTGCTTGTAATGAAACGCCAGCAAAAAGCTACGCACATTTAGGCGTTCCACGGGGAAACAGGGAGATTTACTGCCTAGACGTCTAGTCTACTTCAAATAAATTCGACACGATTTCAGTGTTTGTCGCGTACTTCGATGTACGTATTAATAAGTGATCTTTAAGTTATCTTGCAATTCATAATTATGATTGATAGGGAGACAAGGGGATTTACGTCGATCACAATTCCGAGTAAGATTCGATAAAACTATTTTTTTTATTGAGACTGCTTCATCCAACTTAAGCACAAATCATTATGAAGAATTATTAATGTTCTTCTTTTTTTATGGTAGAAGTTGGCAAACGAGCAAGTGGGTCAACTGACGCAAAGTCACCGCTACCGATAGACTCCCACAACATACAAACAGGGCGCAGAAGAGTTGCTTTATGGATAGAGTAGGGGAGAGACAGGAAAAGGATGTGTCCTTTTCCTGTTAATGGAGGAGAAGAAGATGGGACGGGGAGGTGCCCCGTCCCATTTTGTCCTTTCTCTCCTATCCTTATTAGGAAAGGAAAAAGGCCTGAAATTGGGCCTCCGGCACCTCAATCATCAGGAGACACGCAGAATGCTTCTACTTCACGTCTGTCTTCTGTGAGGTCGTGGTATTTCACCGGTCGAGCCGGAACATTCGTGCAACAGATGTTGTTGCAAGCTCTACAAGTTACCGTTGAAAAAAAAAACGTCCGGATACTGTTGATTTTTTATCGAAGTCCAGAAAAAAATCATGAGGAGCTTTAAACTTATGAAAATGTGACTAGGTACATAATATTTAAAGTTAATATGTAGGTCTGTTTAACAATATTTGTCGATGCGAGTTTCGACCTTCGCGCTCCGGATACGAACCGAGGTCCGCCTGTTGCCGAGATCTAATTCCAGTCCTCTTCTTCTTTTCTTATTAGAAAAGGATGGGAGCAGGAAGAGCATTTGACGGCCAGGGGATGGATAGTTAAAGAAAATAAGATTTTTCTGTCTATCCCCTCGTCTGTACATTAAAGTTTTATTCAATTTTTTTATGGTAGGAGGTGCCAAACGAGCTAGCAGTACACCCCATATCAAGTAAAGAGAGGGACAGAGGAGGGGATAAACATCAAATGTTTATTTCCTTTTCCTATTCCCCCCCTCATGTGAAAAGTCCTCTTCCCCTTCCAATCTTTCCTTATTAGCAAAAGATGGGAAGGGGAAGAAGTCTCTAACTAGGCCTCCGGCACCTCACTCATGAGACGATATGCAGAATACATCTACTTCAAGCTTGTCTTGTGTGTTGCCTATGGGTAGCGGTGACTCAGTATTAGGTGAGCCGCTTTCTTGTTTCCCACCTTCTGCTATAAAAAAGCCTCATAAGGACCTTATTAAAAGTTACTTGCAGACCCCTGCTCTAGGTATTGGCATCACTAAATATATTTCCCTTCCATTGAGATGGCAAAACATAATATTATCATACGAATACAATTACACATATGAAATTTCATTGTGTGGTATTGTTAAAGCACTTGCGGGAATAGAGAATAAAATAAACAATCCCTGCGGGCAGCCGCTCCGGCACACTCTCCGGCAGACGGGAGTAGGGCTTGGCGTCGAGATTGCGTATCATTTGTTGTACTGGCACTCTGTTACACCGTAAAGAATATTAACTAAGCGAAGTCTTACAAGAACAGACCAGAATTGACTTCTATATATCAAAGCAATGAGACGGACAGGACGGATGTACAATTTTAAGGACTTGTTTACACACCTACTACGTTTGTACACATGGAGATATGTTCGTTGTGCATGTTATCTGGACGAATCGAGGAAGATAATTAATCTGCTATAGACAGACATCATTTATACTCTATGATAACTCATTAGTAAATAAATATACTTTATAATTTACTAACTTACAATATAATTCTGGGTTGCCGTCAGCCACCGGGCCCGGTGGAAAAAAACGTTTTTTTTCGAGGGAATCCCTTCCAACACTACACTATCTCATAGTACACACAACCTTTTTATGGAGAAAGATGGCAAACGAACAAGCGGCACCTGATGTTAACTGACCGCTAACCATAGGCCTCCGCAACAAGCAAATGAGTTGCAGATGTGTTGCCAACCTTTAATGTACAGAGGAGGGGTAGGTAGGAAAAATAATATTGCCTTGGCCTATTTATCCCCTCCACGTCTAATCTTCTTCCCCTTGCCATCCTAATCTTTATAGGAAACGATGGGAAGGGGTAGAGGACTGACACTGGGCCTCCGGAACCTCACTCAACTGACGAAACGCAAAAGTATAGAATATTCCTTCACGCCTGTCTTCTGTAAGGGGGTGGTATTTCACCGGTCAAGCCGACCCATTCGTGGGACAGAAGTTGTCGATGCGAGTTCTTGCACTGATAAACCTACTTTAATATGCATTTATTATGTTAATTTAGTTTATTTTCCTTTTACCACGTTTTTTATGTTTAAACTCATATGTGCTTAACGTAAGTTTATGTACCAAATAATGCCTTTCTTTTCTCTGCTTAATTTTTAATCGATGTTGATGTTCATTTTAAATTATTTGTATTTTGAGTAACTGTCGGAATAAATGTTTTTTATTATTATTACTTGTTTATTTAATCCTAAGATTTGTTTTGTTGTAAGTATTGCTAGAAACCCTCTGACATGGTGGTCAGAGATTTTGTATATCGTTACTCGGTTTTCATATTTTTTAACCTTGATTAGCTGTGGCATGCAGAAATTGTATATAATAGTTTATAATAATTTACCGAAAAATAATTGATTAGCGCCATTGAGGGTCTTTATTATCAAACGAAGCAGTATTAGATTAATCGAAATCCGGATTTTTCGTTTTGACTAGTACAGTTATTCTAATTTCAACACGTAACGGTGTAAGTAGCGGCCAGCGGAGACGGATGCCATTCCAACAAAGGTTGATGAATAACATAGCTCACGAACACATTACGACGTTGAATACTGACGTTCCATTTGTTACCTCCTAACTACGCAATCTGGTCTCGGTAACGAATGCCTTAATAAAGTATAACGTATAAAGTGACATACATAACACAGCTCGTTAAATCAAAGCTGTTTCAAAATATGCGGATAATATTCTCAAACAGTAAAATTAAAAATAAGGATGCGAACACATTGGCTATTCTGATGAACTGTTCTTACTATCGATTTAGAAAATGTTCCGATCGTATTCAGGGTGTATCCACCATGAATGAGAAGTCGAAATAGAACACACTGCCAAAAACATATGCATAAAATCTGTTGTTATCTCTCTGTTTTTCTCCTGAAAAACCTGAGACGAAAAATGTTTTACTTGAATGTTTTCACCAGTGTGAACTTAACGTTAGACCATGTAGGTTAGACTACCAAATTTTCATTCCCACATTTACCCACAACTTTAAATTCAAGGTGAATAGAAAATAGCGTACTCCTTCCTTAAAGGCTGGCAGCATATCTGGTGTGACCTATGTTCATGAGTAGATAACATTAGGAGAAATGTTACCCCCTCATCTTATAAAAAAACATTTAAGAGAAGATGAAGTTGAAGGAGAAAATGTGGTCAAGCACTATTTATTTAATTAAAAAATATCTATTCAATACAGCGACAAGAAAGATGACGTAATCGGCAACAATACCACTTAGAGTCGAAGAAGAAAACGTACTCCTTTCTTAAAAGCACACAACACAGTGTTGCGGATATTCATTGGCGNNTGACCATTGATCATTAGGTGACTCACTTATCGTATAAAAAAAACACCAAACAGATAACCTTTAAAAGTTGCCATGGTTATGTTTTTCAGCAGATATCGTCTATTGAATTTATTTAGACTAGCAACGTTAAAACCTTAGACATGTCCACGCGACGTTAAAAATAAGAAAATAAAATATCTTATAGAACTTTGTTATATTTAGTAACTTACATAGGCTTAGCTTATAAATGCAGATACGAGATAAACGCAAAAATAACTAGTACTTATATACGAGGGGCTGAAGATATCTGATCTCGGAAGACAACTTGGATTCGTCTTTCCCGAGCTCAGCGACCATCTCCTTGGCACGGTTGTTGGCGTATTCGTGGGCACAGTCGTTACGGTCCACCATCTTGGATAGAGCCAAACTCAGCTGAGCCCTGGCTCCACCGCTAGATGAATCGACTAGAGTCTTCATTACGTCAGGAGAGAAGCCCTGAAATAAAAGATATAGATGATTACTAATAGTGAAATGGTTCAATGGGAATTCAATAAATGGATAGCTTGATAATTTTGCGAAATACACATTAGCAGTTACGAAGAAATGTAAACTGGTAAAAGAATTAATAAAGTTAGTTTATTTATGTATTTAAAAACTTTAATGCGCAATTCAATGGTGGACTTAATGCCTATAGGTATTCAAAAATACACACATACAAAACGAGACAGGACTCCCATTTATGGTTAAGTAGTTACAGAGTATCCAATTACATACAAACTGATGTAGAATTGAAGACAACTAAATCTTTGTAGAATATCTTCTGCGACGGACTCATCTGCGGATAGTGGGCTAGCTTGCGCCATCTCACTCATTAAATGTTAAAGACAAAAACTTCCTTTTCATTCCGGAATTGAGTTAGTTCAGTACAAAGAGATAAGTTGAGTCACAATTTATCGCATTCATCACAATCACTTTTGAAAAATTGTGGCTCGTCGCGAAGCCCTAATGTATAGGTTTTTCTAAGCTATTGGACTCATCCCTATAATTATATAAATAGTTCTTACAAATCAACTTATTAAAAGAACAGAGTGCGTGGATTCCGTGAAGTTGCTCATAGCAGAGGTATAAAATATACTCATTAAAAAGATGCCAAACAACCTACGCGAAATGCAAACAAGGTTTCAAAGTAAAAGGAATAATATTGAATGCTTATTTTGAGTCGAGACGATATCTAACAACCTGTAGCAGTCTCATTTGTGTTTTATTTTTTCGTAATAAAAGTAAATAAAGAAGTAAATGTAAGAAAAATATAGAAATCGTTCAATGAAGAAATAAATATCAGAAAAATACAGAGTTAATGTGTACGCACGCAGAGGTAATACGAGCGCACGACCGTGTAATATTAATGGAGTAGACAGAACTGTAGTAAATTCCTTTTAAATAACATTTTAAAATTTCAACGACTCTTCGTCGTTTAGATGATCAAGATTTTCTTTCTTAAAATTTGAACAACTAAATCTTTCTTTTCTACAATAGGGGGATCGGTGGGCAATGGTTAGAATACCTAGACTGTTTACAGCGTCAGTTCGGATTTAAAACTACATTTGGGTGGTATATTAAAAAAAAAATTCTGTTACCGATCTGTCAATTAATTTTTTACCTTCGTCATATTTCAGACCTAATAATAATGCGGATAGCAACTGCTATCTTTGTCTACGACAACTAGATTTAAAGGAGGTCACAATTAATATATTGCCTTTAAATACTTACACTGTAATCTGATAGTCTCTGTCTCTTCGCTTCTCTGCTCAAAAGATCGTATAAAAGCAAGAGACGTAGGTTCGAAGACGATAGTTTCCCTTTAGGACTCGGTTCTGCTGGATTGGCCCTTAGTCCTTCCCAGACATCCACTAAGCGCTCGTCGTGTGGATCGTAGGCCATTCTGATCATTTCTCTAACATTCTTCGACAGGTACTGTAGATTTTCTTCTGACATTTCGTCCAAGTCAAAACCTTTAGAGCGACTCGAAATCTTATCTACGTCAGATTCAAAGTGAGGTGGTAATAAATGTGGGGTATCAGGTGTTGGTTCTAATAGAGGCTTAACTTCGTCATGATGTGCAGACAATAATGGTTCTTCGCTTCTTACGCTTTGAGGCTGGATTGGGTTGTATTGGGGAAAGTCAAATGTCATTACGCCATATTGTTGATTTTGTAGAGCTGGATTTTGCTGATTTGTCCCGAGCAATGGGTTGTATTGTTGCGAGTAGAAGTTGCTTTGCTGATTGTGTGTTATATTGAATGGTTGATTTTGAGACGTAGAATCATATTGCTGTTGATTTTGTGACGAAAAATCATATTGCTGTTGATTCTGTGATGAAAAATCATATTGCTGTTGATTCTGTGATGGAAAATCATATTGCTGTTGATTCTGTGATGGAAAATCATATTGCTGTTGATTCTGTGACGGAATGTTATACTGTTGTAGATTCTGTTGCGGAATGTTATATTGTTGTTGATTTTGTGTCGGAATATTATATTGTTGCTGATTTTGTGGCTGAACATAGTATTGCTGTTGGTCTTGATTTGGGACGTTATATTGCTGCTGATTTTCTGACTGGGTACTGTATTGTTGTTGGTTCTGAGGTGAAATATTATACTGTTGTTGGTTTTGTGGTGGAATATTGTACTGTTGTTGGTTTTGTGGTGGAATATTGTACTGTTGTTGGATTTGTGGTGGAATATTGTACTGTTGTTGGTTTTGTGGTGGAATATTATACTGTTGTTGATTCTCCGAAGGGACGTTATACTGTTGCTGTTTTTGTGCTTTAATTCTCTCCGACGGTTTGGGTGGCGCCGCGGGAGCGTAGTAGCCGGGCCGATGGAAGGGCGTAGTCACATCTCTGGAATGTTAAACATAACTGTTTGAGTACATAGCCTTAATATTTAAAATATTTTATCGTGGACAACGTTAAAAAGGATTTTTAATGTAAATTACTTGAAATTGAATGTACTATTCTTTAGCTAATCAAATTCCCCGAGCTAATGACATACCATATGTCACAATATAAGAAGGGTGAAAATGCACAATTCCGATTTTCAAAATCTTCACTAGTACTGCAATTATCATGGATGGGCAACAATAGTAATTGTTGCCTACTTAAGTGTATTCCATAAATATAGATTCCATTATTACTTTATGAGAATTAATTATTGGAAGTGTATGAAGGAAATTAATATAATGCAGTGAGTGCTCTGTCGCCAATTAATTAGCAACAATTGATTTCTAAAATCATATCAGTTATTATGTCATGTCATTAGTTATTATTTTATTGGCAATAAACATGAAAATAATAAATACTATGGGTACTTCTTGATGTACAAATTTAGAAGGTATGTTAATTTGCTAAAAATAGACAGGAAATGTAAAAGCAATGTCAAAATTATTTTGAAATGTAAATTTGAAGTAAAATGAAATATAAAAATCGTCCTTCATTTTTCTTTATTATAAGAGTTGTTGATTTTCCTTCTTTTGTTTTATCGTTCGTAGTTTTCTTTATATTTCCTGCAGAATAATACTTCGACAGTCCTCCAGTCAATTCAATTATAATATCTGCCTGTACAGCCTTTTGAAAATCTTTACTTCTAAATATAGCTGACATTTTCGGAGTGATCTCTGTTCCTTTGAATTTAAAGAATTGTACTGGAGTAATGTCTCAATTACAGTAGTGTGGATGGGAAGCTTACTTATAAATCTAGGGTCTGCGAACATTTTTATAGATTTGAAAGATAATTTTATTTAAAATAAATGTGATTAAACCGTGGATTTAAGACAGTCTTACCAACATTATCTTTAACGTTTCGATAGAGTTACAATTACTATGCTAAACATACTATTAAATATGCTTGATTATTACTTAAACCTCTAAACCTGCACATATGGGTACTACGATGATTGCTTATCATAGACACAATTAAGGTTTTTGTACTAACATTTCATAGGAGCAATCAATCAATTGGAGTAATCAATCGATCAAGGCATTTTTTTGTAATAATAAATTATTCATAAAGATTTTCGAGGCGTGCAGCACAATTATTAAGCTACCAAAAATATAGAAAACTTTTATTATAAAAATCATAAATTCATTGTCCAAATATTTTACACTGTCTAACATAAAATATGCTAAAACTACACAAAAGAGAAGATATATTAGTGGCCAGAAATATTACCTGTTATAAAACAAACAATATAAAAACCAAATGATTATGCACATAAAACCATTAGCCATTCGAGCGTTAATAAAATAAAAAATGTTAGCCAGCTCACCTTCTATAACCTAAAACTAAACAAAAAGCAAAGGACGTGTTTTAAAAGAATAAAAAACCGTGGAGTAGTCCTTCACCTCTTAATGCCGTATGTTATCCACTACCTTACTGATCAGGGCATCAAATAATCTAAAAACAAAACAAGCACCATTGAAAAAAGTACAAAAAACGTTGGAGAGGACCTTCACCTCGAAATGTCATATGCCATCCACCACCTTACAGATTTGGGTCTCAGTGCCCCAAAATAATCAGATGTGACGTACAAAGGTCTCGGGGTGGTCGTGGGTTTGGTCGTGGGTTTTGTTGTGGGTTTGGGTGGCGGCTTTGAACCCGGCTGCTCCTCTTTGATCTCGAATGCCATCTGATCTGTGAGATGGGCTATAACCTGCATAGCTACTGGTAAAAACGAATCGGACAGTTGGACACGTTGCTTAGCTGCTTCCAGCTGAAAAGAAATCATTTCATAAAAAAAAATTAATATGACTCATCTCCTCTGTCTTACCTGTTCCTCTTATACCTACACTAACAACACACACTTGCAAAATTTTTTGGAGTTACTGATACTGTGACTTAAATTAAAAAAAAAAAAGTTGTGCTTTGCTATGACTGTGGGCATACTAAAGATAATTAATATTAAGAGTTACGGTAACCGATAAGCATGTTGGCGTAGATTTACGAGTAAGAAGGGACAGGCTTTAAGACCGTACCGCAAAAATTTTTCATTATCTACCTCGTCTGCTTTACGGGCATTGATAGTTTTTACCACTTATGTGGGGTCGACATAGTACAGTTTTTTCCTTGGGTATATAATATATAAGTATATTATCGAGATAATTTACTATTTCTTGTAATTATTTGAACTAGACTTAAACTTGTGAAACATGGCTCACAACAATAGTAGAATGCCGGATTCGAACCCACGACCATGTTGTGCATGTTTCTCAGTCCAGTCCAACGTGGCGCTTATGATGTCTTATTAATTTTCTTTGAGTAATAATTGTATTATAATTCCATACAGTTGAAATATGTGAAATTGACTGTACCTACGTTTGTTATCTCAAATGATTTCTTAATACCCGCTTAGTCTGTAATATGTTAAACAGTACATGTTGACACGGTGATAGCGATTTGTTATTCGGTTTTGGGGAAACTCAATTGTTATATTCGTGAAGTGAAAGCAACAGACGGTATGAATATTCATGAGTTGGCAGGAATTGATTTTGCACGGTTCGACTGGTCTAATGAAAATTCTATACGCACTTGTTCTTTGTCAAAGGTTTTCGGTTAAGACTTTTGGTTTGAAATTTGAAAGGTATTAACATCGTTTAAAGATGCTTTGTGGATTTTGAATGTAAGACGGAAAACTTTATACTGGATTTTAATCAAATCTTATATCTACCTATATATAAAAGAAACTAACTGACTGATTGATATAAACGCACAGCCCAAACTACCTGATCTAGAGACTTGAAAATATGCACAGATATTTCTGTCCAGCGTAGGCGAGCACTAAAAATGATTTTACTTAATTCTTCTCCTAAAAGTCGTGAGTAAGGGATGAAAGTTTGAATGGAGAAACATTTGTAATCCAATTTAAGTTGAACACAGATCTATATGATCAATTATAGTAAATAGGGTTCAGCTTAGGCCGGAGAATTGTCAATTAAATTGCACGGCGGGGGAAACCGCGGGGCACAGTTAGTCATTAGCAAAAAAGGGTACATATATATAATGTCGGTAAAGTGTCCGAAGACCTTATCCCTTCCTTATTCGTTTTCCTTACCTACTTATTTTGCTTGCTTGTTTTGCCTTACCTTTTCTTTATTTATTTATTTAAAACTTTGTACACAAAATGTAAGACACAAAGACAATAAGATAAAATATGTACAGGCGAGCTTATTGAGCAAGAGTGAGCTTATTGTGGGCAATGATATTATAAAACAAAATGTAGTAGATATACCATAAGTGATTGAAAAGTGAAGACTCGAAAATCGGCCTCATTAGGATGTTTTTCCTATAGCTTATGTCATGTGTTTACATTTAGTGTGACACACGCAGTGACGCACAACACTAGCTGTCATCTTTTTGTATTAATAACGATATCTTTTATACCATTTGACATGTGTGAATGTTGCTGTCACTGCTTTGGAACAGTTTTCACCGGTTATTTTGTATAACATGTATAGACATACTATAGAGTATAAAATATAATTGTGGGTATATTAGTGTACTGTAGTTTGATAAGTACATATAATACTACATTCTTTTATTCTGGAATACCTGAATCTTTTTGCGGTTTTAAATGTTATGGATACCGGTATTTCCTTAACCGGTTGCTGGTTTGTTTTTCGATGAAGAAAATTAAGTTACGATTGATAGCGAAGTGTGTGCTTACTTACCAAAGTAAAACAAAAGGTCTGCAAACACAGAGTTACGACGATTAATCGCCCAATCATTGTCGTCATCTGAAAGGATAAGAAAACATACAAATTTATAAAGAAGTGATCAGTAACGTAACGAGACAGAAATATTGTGTGAGAATGCAATGAGCGTAGATATTTCTTTATTTGTAAGAGATGTTATAATTATTGCTGTCTAATTGTGGTACGGATTTTCATAATTCGTAGTCGGGTTACTCATAGAACAACAAAACCAAAAAGAACCTAGTGGGCTACTACAGAAGAACTAAACATCGCAAACGAGGAACTTATTGTGACGTTATTGCCTCAAAAAGTTGCGACAAAATAATCATGGTTAAGTAATAAAGCGTCGTTTGACCATAGTCAGGTTGTCAGTGCGATTTTCTACATGATTATTTATTTTTATATATATATTACTACTAATTTTGTTATAATAAGAACAAGAATAAAATGTGTTTCGTGACTTTTGTTTTATATTTTAATTAAATTTTTGTTACGGTACTTTATTTACTATGTGGGATATTAAACAGGGCAACGGGACCGTTATTTAAAGTAGTCACATTTAATTTTAGATGAAAATTCGTGCTACTT
>JWHW01025053.1:146423-156928 GCA_000931545.1 Papilio glaucus | reverse complement strand
GTGCCGGAGGCCTAATTTACGTCCTCTTCCCCTTCCCACCCTTTCTTCATAAGGATGTGAAAGAGAAGAGGGTTAACGAGGAAAAGGAAATATCCATTTTCCTGTCTATGCCCTCCTCTGTCCATTAAATTAACACATTTGCATGTTGCGGATGTCTATGGATAGCGCTCACTTAACATCAGGTGATCCGCTTGTTCGTTTGCAACCTTCTACCATAAAATAATAATAATAATATCACATATGGCTTACGTATAAAATATAGATATATGATGTCGCGGGCTTTTTTGTAGGACTATTTAAGATAAGCATTTCCATTATACGTTATAAACGTGTAACTCTAACAGTTTTGCAGCGCAAAACAGAATAGCTCGCATAGGGCTGTTTTTTTCCTGCTTATCGTGACACTTATCGTTATATTTTGGACAATTCATACAATAATTTTATAAGTTATAGTGTATGAGTTATTCTGATATGTAAGATACATTATTGTGCGGTTTAAGTAAAATCCTTGCAGTAGTTTTTGCGTTAAAGAGTAACAAACATCCATACACTCATACACACAAACTTTCGCAGTTAAATTTTATTTAATGTAATTTATTATGTTATGTATGTCTTTCCTCTTGTCCTTTTCCCATCTATCTGGGGTCAGCACAGTATGTTCTCCTGTTCCATATCCATCTATCACTCATCATACCTGAATTCACGCCGTTCTTACACAAATCATCTTTCTCACAATCCATCCATACTTTCTTCGGTCTTCCTCTCCGTTGGTAACCATCCACGTTCATTCTCATTACTTTCTTCGCTATATGTTCCTTCATCCCTCCGCATTACATGCCTACACTTCGCTAACCTCTTGCTCCACAATTTCTCTATTATATACTCATTCTTAATTTTATCCAACCTCGTCACACCATTCATCTATCTTAACATTCGAATCACATCACATAATGTAGTATTCAATACATAACATATTGGAAACAATTAGAAATATAAACAATTACGTTCGAGGCCGTCTGGGTCATGAGAATGATAGATTGGTCAGATTATATAAGTATCGATTTTGCATGGTTACCAAAAAATCTTATGTATCTTTAAAATGCTTTTTCCTGTACGTATTTGTGTATTTATCAATGAAATAAAATTTAAAAAAAGAATCAATTTTTTTTATTCCTTTTTAAATTTAAATTGTCTAGTTACTATTAAAAATTGCACACTTATTAAAGATTGACATTACTTGTTTTTATAGCTTTACCTTATATAACGACTAGGATAATTAGGGAATAAATGAGAAAAGTTCCGTTTAAAGATTAAGATTTGAGCCATCAATTTGAAAACTGAACATTTTTAGTTTTCTTAACTTAAGCTGTATGTTTTTTTTAATTATACATATTATTCTGCATACAAATATTTCGACGTATCCATAATATCGTCCCACTTCAGTATGATATATATCTAAATGAAACTATACCTCTCGTAACAACATATAATTTTTCGTAAACAAACAAATGTCATTTACCATACATGGCGGCCATTACATTTTTGATACTTTCATCAGAAATTTTGTGGACATCTTGAGATAAAGTAAAGTGAAATTGTGTAATAGAGATATCTAATGTTATAAGGTAATATGAGGAAAGATAGTTTTTCGAAATTATTTTGTAATTTACGTGAAAAACGTTTGTTTACAAAAATCCCAACTTGCTGTGAAATAAATACATATATAGATGGAATTGTGTGTTTGGCTAATCCTATGGCTAAAGACGATAAGTGCAATCAATAGTATCATAGCTTGTTATGATCAAATACCGCAACGAAACGTAATTTTTACGGCTTTGTTAGTTCCTGTTGTTGTTGTATACGTAAAAATGTAAGCTTTCACTTTTTCTAACCTTCTAATATATACAATTTGTGTTGGTATTATACAAATGATTAATAAAATTTACTAGTAGAAGTATTTTACGCACACGTAGTTAAAGGAACGGCCTAGGGTTGAATATTGATTTAAAACACAAGCTTAAATAATAAGGAAGATTTCTCCAACACGGGTGACTTGGTCCAGAGCTGTATTGACCGATGAATAAATGAATATTATTTGCACACTTTTGTTTTGCGATACTCTTGACACCGTGCCATCATGGGTAACGGTAATAAATTCTCGACGCGGAAATAAATTCGATAGCCCGCTTTATTTATTGAGTAGCGAGGATATTATAAAGTGATTTTTCACTTTACTTGAAACGATAAGAATATGTGATCTAGATGGAACAAATGTCTATTTTTCTTCTATCCAACGCTTTACTGGTGTTTTAGGGTTCAAATGGAATCGTTTCCAAAAAATAAAGAATGAGAACTATGTAAATCCTTCGCCCCTTCTCATTTCATCTTTCTCTTTTCCTTCTGCATTTCTTCTTTTTCCACAAAAGCTGGCAATTTATCCAATGAATACTATTCTCAATGGTAGAAATATTTATCCGACCGACTCAGAAGGAAGGTAATATTTTTATTACGCATATTTGTTCCATTGTGATCTCGCGTAGTCTAGAAAGGCTTGGCGGATTTTGTGCTATTAGATTCGTATTCTTCTCCTTAGTCACAGTATAATATGGAGAACAATACGCAAACTCCCCACAAACTCTCAAACGGCACACACAAATACACGGCTCCTAAGCGGTTCTCGCGGTGCTGTCAGTAGCGAGTGTCACGTCAAGACGAGTGGTGACTTATAAGTTTAGGTACATTCTTTTTAAAAATGTCACAAGCGTATTGTGTTGTATACGGCTATTTGAACTAAACTACTTCAAAACTGGAGCTATCGTATCATAATATCTAAAATCATAATGAATTCGTGAACTTATTTGTAAATCCAGAACGGCGGCGGTTTTGAGGGTATTTAAAGCTGATAGTGATAAGAAAATGCAAATCCAAGATGATGGCGGCAAATAATTATTTCCAGAAAAAAATGATTTAACAAAAAAAAGCAAATCAAAAGTATTAATAGTTAATTCATTAATAAGGCTTAGTTTCCGTACTGTCCATGTTTATACTGTGTCTGAGCGTTATAGGTAATATGATGAATTATGATAATCATATAGTAAGTTGGTTTTTTTAACCGTCACTTGTTACATATGGTCGTACTAGCATAACATCTGATGAGTCGCTTTCTTGTCGTCGCTTTCTACTTGTAAAAATAAATGAAACGTTGAAGCAAGTCTTAGCAATAAAAGCTAAACCTTTCTGAATTTTCCAGACTACCGTTACTATAAATTTACTGAAGTATGTATTTGAAGTAACTAGAATTGTCTACCAGCATTCAAGACGTCACGGACACGGCTCTATAAATCTCAACGAAATGCAGTTTTAACATAAAGGCTTCGATATCAACTACCAGACGCTCGTTAATTCCATTCTAGACACGATCCGGGAGTAGGGCGCGTGGAATAACGCGGCCCTACTATCTCCTCGACATGCCCCATAAATTGGCCCCGCAGTTACCTAGTAACGGTTCTTTAGAGGAATAATCTTATCTATTCTAGACTTGTTTAAGTGTACTTTGCACGGTGTACCGTTAGATTTCTCGCTAATGACACTATGATGTTTGTTTTAATGGGACAGTCCTGTTTCATCGAAAAAATTTAATTATTTATTTTTAAATTCAACAATGATATCTACTACTATTTTAGTTTATACTAACAAGGATTAAACCGTTAAGAAAAGTCGAAAAAGAGACAATATTCCTTATCGGGCTTTTTAAAGTACTGTTGAAAATACAAACAAGAGTACCCAAAAGGCCGAGAAAATATACAAGAATATATCTACATTAAAAAAATGTATACTTGTAGTTTTAATTTTGTTATATATCTTAACTATCTTTATAAATACGAATATGAATTTTCTTGCTTGTTTTTAACGTTGTCGCGCGGAAACTACTAAATTGATCATCATAAAATTTTGCACAAATATAGTAGTAGGGATACAAAAAATGACATACATAATCTTTTATTCCGAAAATTTCTCGAGAGATAGGAAAATAAAACCTAATATATGTTGCCATGGTAACGTATGAAACGACCATAATTTTTTTTTGTCATTTTGTTACATGACATACATTATCATAGCAACCAATAAATGTTATTTCTGGAGGAAGATTACAAACGAATGCGTGCGAATCCTTTAATAGTGCTAGTAATAACATATTCGCAAATATGTTAGTAAATTAAAAGAAACTTTTATATGGATTTTCATACCTTACTTTGAATTTACCCGATCGGATGATACCGATTTGATTGGATTACTATCGTCCATTTGTGTACAAATTTTATTTATATATTTTAAATAATTATGTTTTCCCTAGTTGATATTGCCTCTATGTACACCTATGTAATAATAATAAGTAATGTAAATATATATAAATGCCAATGTGAGTTTGTTTATTTGTTTCGCTTTTATCAACTCCTTAACAATTCAACCGATCGTCATGATTTTTTGCAAACACATTGTCAGCGGTATAAAAAATGATATGGGGTACATTTTCTTTACGCCGAATATAAAACTGTTTCGAAGCGATAGGAAAATACATAAAACTTTCATTTACTTACATTTAGTGTTATGTTTTGGCATAAACAACTTTATGGCACATGCTATAATTCGAAGGTATATACGTATAGATGATACCCATCTTACAAAAATTAGCAGCGTCGCCACAGGTAACAGCTAGTGGGATAATAATATTTTGCTAGTATTATGGTCATCCTACCAATTAAGGTTCTTACGTTTTGCAATGTTGATAAACCACTTTATAGATGACTTGTTTAATCGCATTATAAACATCCTTGTAATAGTATAAACCTTGCATGATATTTTAACCTTTTATAAACAACCAGTAATCTGACAATGACCGATGATAGATATTTATTTTTATAAATATAGATAGAAAAAGACTGAACTTGTGTCCTTTAGGAAGTCCTATAACAACTAAAAATACACTTTAAGAGTTAGACAGTAGCGTTGCCTCGAATAATTACTCTTCCTTCGCTATGTCAGCATTTTTGAGTGGTGGAGACCAGTACCCAAATAGTATCAAAACAAGTTCGTTACCTGTCTTGACACAGGATTCTAATGTTGACGTCAGTTCCTTACTTAACATTACTAATTAATATTGTAATCTTTATTATTTTTATATACTTTAGCCTTAATTTTTCTATAAATTGTATTTGAATTCGATAGCAATAGAATTATAACTGAAAATAACTTTTCGTCTGATTTAATTGAGTTGTACCTCGTCTCACTTACGACGTCCACTTGTAGCCCTGCGAGATTGATGGTCGTAAGATGTTTTAATGCAATTTTACACCATCTTGGTATTGAAACAAGCACACCAAGAATTTTATTAAATTCAACATAACTTACAATTTCATCCTAAAATCCAGTTACAGGTAAAAAAAATCAACTCACCGACAAGGGTCTCAATTTTATTTATAAATACATTAACCCGACCATTTCAGGTATTAAGATAAAACATAAATTTACGTCGATAATATTTTAAAACTTCGATATGGAGATTTGGATGTCTTTATTTTAAGTTGTTTTGGAAATCCCTCCATTTTATAAATCAAAGCCCTCCACTGTTTAGGCTTGTCTTAAAGGAGATAAACGCTAGAAGTACTTAATGGATTTTCTTACAGTTTTGGCCGATAGATGGAGTTTTTCGTGAGGAAGATTTAATTTAATTTATAATGGTTTTGTGTCCTATGGTTGAATTATGATGATGATGGTTTAGGAGGATGTAAGCGTCTAAATATCCCCGAGAAAGGTTGGTGTCAGGCAGGCGGCGGACTGTAAAAACTTTAGCCAAAACTTATACAGCAAGACTGCGGTCATACTGTGCCGACCCCACATAACGTGGGAAAAGGGAAGGGAGATATAAGTTATAACTAAAAATAACGTGGATAAAATATTTTAAAGATAAATACATGCGTGTAAATATCCCAACGAGTCGATTAGAACAAGCATAGAATTAAATGCAAAATCAGGACTACGCAAATAAATGATTTTTTATATATTCAAATTTATGATAGCTGAACTTATATTGATGCTAACATTCTTTATCTACTTTTTAATAATCCTTAATATTAATTATGCATATTAAATCATAAACGGTTGCTCATAAATCACGAATATTGTCATCTTAATCATTCACCTGACTGAGCGACTTCTGGGTCAACAAACTTTGTGATCAATGTTTTTGAAACGGCGCCACCAAAACAACGGAATGCTGCAAATTTTGTCACATCTAATTATAGAGGTGACCTGCGGATCGCGGTGTAGCGAGTGCCTTTGTTTTTTTTTCTTTTTGATCGATACTGGCAACTTATAGGTTGATTTAAAAAGAAAAAAAGAGTAAATGTCAAAGTTGTGTAGCAAAGGCGACTAATGAGCTGATGGTCGGTTCATTCTTTGTAATAACTCTAATCTTTTGTATAATACATTGGCAGCTAGAATTATTCCAATTCAATGACTATCAAAATGTTGTGCAATAATTAAATTGCTATTTACTGCATTTTAAATCATAATTTTTAAAGAAGATCGTTAAAAACGTAAATTGCTTTTATTAAATAGTGAAATCTATTTTTACTAATTGTTTAAATCTATTTTGTTTCTTTTTTGATACCATAACGTCGCAAACGAGCAAGCGGTCCACCGGATTAAGTGATCGCGATAGCCATCTGCAACAAGCTAATAAGTTGCGGCCGCGCTGCCTACCTTTCATAGACAAAAAAAGGGATAAACAGAGTAAAGTATACAATCCTTTTCCTATCTATCGCATCCTCTTCCCCCTCCTTTCCTTATTAGAAAAGCATGGGAAGTGGACCGGAATTAGGCCTACTGAACCCATTTTAATGATTCTTTAACCACTAGAATAAATAAATAAATATGCGCTCCTGCCCTTAACCTAGAGGGGTAGGGAGATATTTCCATTTGGCGCGATCCTGGCACACCTCTCTCGCTTCTTCTACATTCATACATCTACGCATGCATGCTCGTCGGTTATGGGTGCTCCTTATATCGCCCTTTTTTAGTAAGTCACTAATTTGATCGATATAAGTAACCAATAAATGGCTACATATTATTATATTTTGAAGAACATAAACTGTATTTTATTTTATTTAAATTTATTAAAAAAATACAATGTTTTTAACAATTGGAAGCAAATTATAGGTCTTTATTTTTAATATTCATTTATATTCTACTTTTAGTTGGACTAGAGGAGTAAAATAGGTATAGTAATAGTAATAGGATCATTAAACAAACATGCAAATATCCTTTCGTGGCTTTTAGAGCAAACGAGAAGCGATGAGTGAATATTTAAATGTACCAATTAATTTACAAACGGACAACGGTACATTTATTAAGGAGTTTGATATCCTTAGCATAGTTTTATTAATTAGAAACGGCATCTAGAATAATCTTCCTGTCATATATGTTTAGAAAAAGACATTTTTCAGTTTTACTGCGATGTGTCCGCATGAATTACACAATCCCCTATCTTCATTCCACCATCGGACCTGCAGACATATGAATGATCTCCATCCGTATGTCATTTAAATGTTCATTTGTTTTAAATACAGCAAAGCATTGCATGCAACAAGTTGCCAGCGTTAGTGTGCTCGTCCGTACCATTTTTAAATCACACCACATAAAAAAACTAATGTAATAATTTATGAAATTTTTATTATTAATATAAACTGATTTATAACATCAAAAGGCCAATTGTTCGTGTATAGCTATAACCATAATTAAAGTTTACGACGTCATTAAATAAATATGCACTCACGACCGTAACCCAGATGAGTAGGCAGAGATACCGGAATTCCATTTAGCGCGATCCTGGCACACCTCTCTCGCTTGTTCTACATCCATACATCTAAGCATACATGCTCGTTGGTTAAGGGTACTCCTTATATCTCCCTTCTTTAGTATTGTATTCTTAATTTATAACGTCATGTAAGTATAAATTCAAAATTGAGCTTTTAAATTATTATTTTTATCCAATGTCATGGTATTATGGTATGTTTTGATTAAAATAATTTCTTGCAAAATCAAATATTACTATTTAAGCCTTTTTTTATGTAAGAATATTAAACTGATATTCCAGAGGTTGCTGGCTGCAAAGTTTTTCACTTTAATTATCTTAAGATTAAGTTTTGGTTAAATTAAAGTAAGTTCTTACAAAATGTATTCGATTTAAGACGAAATATCAATTTGTTTGTTTAAAAAGACGATTTAAATATTGATTTTGTACCTCAATTATATGGATAAAACAGAATAATAACTTTGTAACTTATTTTTCCTGCCATTTTAATTGCACATTATATAAAATGGAGCACAAAAGATATATGCAAAATATGTATCTTAATTATTAAACACGGATCAATATATCGATATATTCATTTAATAAATGTACGACCCAAACGCGTCTATCGATAATTTTGACTGCGAAATTTTTGATTGCGAAAAACAAGGAAAAAATGACTTGTCTAAGTCTAACTTACCCTGTCGTCGTTACAGTCCGCGGATCTAAGGGACCCGCAGTAACACACGGGTATCCGAAGGCGCTTGCGCCGTAATACTGCCTTTGCGCAGCATCCCTAGAGGATACTGACCCCTCCCCGGTATAGAGGAAATATCGAGAGCTGCGGCAAACCGGTCCAACACTGTTAGATACTCTTTTTGTTGTACAGTTTTTTTTAATTGTTACTTTTATTTTTATTTGTTTAATTATCCGTGTATTTTTCATTATACTTAATAATAAAACTTTATAATTATTTGAATTTAATAATTTCCACTCCAAACGTCATGCTTTTAATTATATAAAATGCAATGGATATATAGTTATGTATTCATAAATGAAATGGTTATCTGCCACTCTTATGTATTCCATCACTAATTTGATGAGTTATTGTAATAATTAACTTAAATAAACATATGTTTTCAACGTTGTAACATCTCTATAGGATTCCCCAATCAGGACAAACAGTGATCGCGTTCATTGACCACGGCAAAGTATAAGCACACACAGGTAAAATTTAGCAGACCCGACCGCAGCATGCTAAGCTAAACAAACCTGTAATTGACTTTATTCGTATAAAAATGAGAGTAGGCGTATTAAAAACAAAAGTTTAAATCGACCTGGCACTGGCCACAAGGCTTAATTAAAATAAAAAAGTTTTTTTAATCTAAGAACTAAAATAACAAAATCTTTTTCTGCTCAAAATCGATAATCGAATGTCTCCATTAGCAAAATCATTTTTATGAGATGAACAACCAAACAAGGAATATTTATTATATAGAAAAAATTAGCTTCCGTAAATCTGTGTACGCAAATTTTCAAAAGTAGCCAAAGTTCGTCATTGTTCGCTAACAATAGTTTAATTACTGTCAATATTTATTAATGCTATATTATGTGTATCTGAAACAGCATAATTACTGATGACTTCATTAATTAACATATTTGACGCTATCTTTCAAAATCCACTGTTGAAATAATCCCTTCTTTCATTGAAGCTTCGTTTTGAGAGAACTGTTTTCAATAGTGCGATTTATAAAGATGGATATATAAATGTGTGATAAACTTAATACATAATATACAATTCAATTATGAGAGAGAGAGAGAGAGAGAGAGAGATAGCTAATATTATTTAAGTTCTGTGAGTGCTAGTCGACTGGACTATTAATATGCTATGCTTGTTTGGTAGATAAAGAAAATTTTGATCTTTAAATCGCATATCGTTAAAAGGTTTTTGATATAAAAAATTAAGAGGGTTAGCCTGATAATAAAAACAATTTCATAAATTCAAGATTGAGTTTTATGACTTCTTTGCTCGCTTGAGTGAACCCTTTCATATCAATGTTACTTAAAACGATTCTTTTATGAACTATAAAATACAAACAGTAAAAAGTTTAATTTAAAGTGAGCAGTTACGTCTTTTTAGCACAATTGGTTTAAATAGTCCGTTGTATTTGGGTAGTTTCGCACTTTGTCACAGTAAACACCTAATTTCCTGGTTTAAAAAGTGTATAGCTTTCATATTATTGTATGTCACTAGTGCACCAGTGTTATGATTTTCGGCTTAAAAAGACTACTGGTAGGATGTATTTTTTTTTAATTATGACATTGACATATTAATGTATTAATTAATTATCATATTAGAATACTAGTGCCCCGTTTAACGGTTAGCGTTTAACAGTAGTAGAGCCCGCAACAACATCTGTTGCACGAATGGGCTTGCTCGACCGGTTAAGTACCGCAGAATAAACGCAGAATGCGGTTCATCCGACGAGTGACGTGCCGGAGGCTTTGTTAGGAAAGGATGGGAAGCGGAAGAGGATTTGGTGGGCGAGGGTGTTGATATGAAAAGGAAATATACTTATTCCAGTCTAATCCCTCCTCTGTCCATTAAAGGTAGGCAACGCATTCGCTCACTAGATTGTTGCAGATGCCTATG
>JWHW01025053.1:106017-146386 GCA_000931545.1 Papilio glaucus | reverse complement strand
CGTTGATCTGATTGGTACTAAAGTTCATAGGATCACTAGGTCAATCTGAGCATTTCCTGAAAATTTCATCGATTTTTTTTATGGTAGCAAGTGGCAAACGAGCAAAGGACAGCAAGGAGGGAGGGATAGACAGGAATAAGGATATTTCCTTTTCCCCCTCCCCGTCCAATCATCTTCCCATTCCCATCCTATCCTTATGAGGAAAGGGTGGGAAGGGGGAGAGGACTGAAATTAGGCCTCCGGCACCTCTCTCATCACACGAAACGCAGAGTATTTGTACTTCACGCCTGTTTTCTGTGAGGTCGTGGTATTTCACCGGTCGAGCCGGCCCATTCGTGCAACAGATGTTGTTGTTGCGGGCTCTACCACTGTTAAATTAGATATTTTATATTAGATTTTTATCCACAGTTTTATCTGACCTTAAACTATTTTTTTGTGATATTTAAAAAATGTATCGGAAATCTTTCCTATACAGGCAAAGGGAACCCGAGTTGCAAATGTACTGTAAACCTCTTGTTAAAATTCTCCATAAAGAGTCCCATCGAGTCATGAAACTGATCATTAAAAGTCAAGTTGTTTGATATGAAAAGATGGTAAACTAGATATTATAGTTTTAAAATGTACAGAAAAAAAATATAGAGAAAAAATATATTGAAAACATATTTATTTACAGAAAAAAATATTGCATTAATTTTTATTTTGTAAATAAACATGTTTTCTTTCTTTCTTCAACCTTTAACATTTACTGTAATTAAAAAAGGTATCCGCAAATTTGAACGTGGACCACTAAACCCTTTGTCATTTGTCCATAGTGACTGCGTAAGATCACTTATTAATGTCTAAACGAAGGCAGTTCCAATATGAACTTATTAAACGCCAGATCCCTTTTAATTACGGCTGATGAGAAAGAAGAGTCCTTTGAGTCGTTATAGAATATAAATAGACTGGCTTCAAATGAATTTAATTTAGTTTACGAATAAATAGTAATAAAATGTATCTCTTCATCAAAAGTCTGTCTAATTACGTCTGTTAGGTCAATTTTTAAATAAAATAAAAGTTCAACAACAAAGCAGTCAAAGGTCACAAATATAATTTAACATGTATATTTTTCCAATTATTCATTTAGTTGTAAGCGCCAATAGTCTAATGCTAAAGGGTGCGGACTGTGAACTAGCACAACATGGTCGGAAGTTCGGATCCGCCATTCGTCTATTGTCATGACCCTTGCCAACCATGGTTGAGAATGGTTAAAAGAAAGATTAAGTTATATAAAATATTAAGTTATTTCGATAATCTACAAATATTTCATATTCCTTAGGCCGCCTTACGCCGACCCTCCTAGGACATGAAAAAAAAAACTGTAGCCAAAACCTACTACAGTATGGACTACGGTCGTACTGTGCATACCTAAAAAGTGGAAAAAGGGCAGGGAGAAGATTCATTTAGTTATTGGATGTCTACCAATTATGAGTTGATACTTCCGTACTTAAACTGGCATAAAAAAAGTAATAAAACACATGTTATAAATAAAGAAAATATATTCGATAAAGCTATTTAGTCGTAATGATTGTGCAAATCATCATGAAACTCATGAATAAATCCGTTTGTAGTCTTGGAACTTTCGCTTCGAAACTTATGTGATTCTTCGTATTCCTCTGTTCGAAATTCGTGTTTATCGTCATCACACTCGCGTTTATTAAATAACCTTGTTATTGTGTTATAAATTCCTTTTGATATTCCATAAATATAGTCTTTTATTCCTAGTCTTTGATGATCATTGCCTATGTTGGCCCAATTTGGAGCTTTTGGTACATCGTCATATTCTGCTTTCACGTGAAATATACTGTAATAGTTTTTCTTTCCTTTAATGTCTCCATTATCATTATTAGTTACATCACTGTTATTATTTTCAGTATTAATCTGTGGTTTTTCGGTAAGGTTTTCAACGTTCACCAAACTTGCGTTATTCAGAGGTCTAAGTGTAGTGTAATTTGTGATAATTGGACCAAACCTTGTGCTAGGATTTGGAATATCATTTACGTCCTCTGTTACTTCGTATGTAGCTGTTCTAGGAGTAGTAACATTGCTGTTTTGATTTTGTCCATTATAATCTACTACATTTTCTTTGGATGATTCTTCATCATTGTATGTGTATTCGTAGTCATCGTCATCGTAGAAGCTATCATTAGGTTTTTTTTCTTTATCTATTCGAAAGGCAAGCACGTGACAGCTGAATAAAACCTGGAAGAGAATTAAAATTAATTAGATGTGGGTATTAAAATTTTAAACTATTTTATTATAATTGGTCGTATTTTGGTCGATGGAGTTGAATATCGATAGGGTAAAGCCTAAGAAGAGATGGATTTCTTATCCATCTGCATGACAGGTGACATGATTAAGAAGGGAGTGACGACTGAAACGACGGATGATAAATCGATGAGGAAGTCAAAAGCCTGTTGTGCCGACCTCACATAAAGTAAGAAAAGGGTAAATGGCGATGTATCGAAACTCCGATCGCTTAATAATATAAGTGCCCCTACAACCGCATAACATAAATGTTCCCAAAATAAATAAAGAAGTAATCCCGAAGGTAATAAAACATTTAATAAACCGTATAACAGAATATCATTTGATTTTTGTTTTCATTCTTCAAGTAATGTTCAGAATTGTGTTACAAAATCTAACACAATTCCAAACTAAAATTCTGAGTTTCCAAACATTTAGCAAAGTGATTCCTTGACATCGATAACAATAATATTATTTCGGGTATAGCTTTTTATTACACAAAGAATGTCGTCTGCCTTTTCGTTTGAATTGGAATTTTGAATCGAGTTATTGAAGAGTGTCACGAACATTATTATATTATATACGCACCGAGTGATTGTGGACTTCGTTAAATTATAAGAGGGCATATTATAAACTGTCAGAAAATTGTAAACTGAACATACTAATCACAACAGAACTATTTTTTAACTTCGTTTAAAGATTTTATCTATACTTGCTAATATTATAAATGCGAAAGTTTGTATGTATGGATGTTTGTTACTCTTACATGCAAAAACGACTGAATGGATCTGAATAAAATTTGGCACAGAGATAGATAGTCTAGAGCACATAGGCTACTTTTTATCCCGAAAAAATGTGCGGTTCTCGGGGGATACATTTTTTTTTGTTTTTTACAGATGCATATGTACGTATATAAAACACGATGTGTATATGTATATGTGTTGATGTGTATATGTATAGGTTCCGAAATGGATACCCGGGCGAAACCGGGTTAATACCAGTTTAATATAAACCTAAACAAAACTACCTATAATTACTTTCCATTTTTACTCAAATTCTAAATAACAACGAAATAAAACTAACAGTTCACAACTTGACGATTTGACTTTCTTCATTTTCTAAATTACTTGTAAATGGAACTCGTTAGATCAGCTGACAGTGGTTGGATACGGAAAGCGAAGAACTTCAACTGGTGGAAGGTATTGAGAAAGGCAAATGCTTATTGGTAAGATGAGAAAGCTTATAATGGCTTGGATCTATACCCGTATACTGATGATATATTCGTAGACCTTACGAATGACTACTATTACCTTTTTTAGTGCTAGCCTAGGTAATAATAAAAACCAGTATGCAAAATTTAAAATCTCCAGGCCCATTAGTTTAGACCGTGCACCAATATATTAGTCAGTCAGTTTCTCTTTTACATTGTGATAGATTGTCACAATTAGTATTATTCGAAGTTAGGTTAAATCGTGTCCGACTATAGCTATAACCTATAACCTTCATACGCCGTGACTCAACCTGACAAGGAATTCTCGCAGGACACGATTCTCAGTATTAAATACAACTAATTAATGTAGGTATGTTCTTCAGTTTACAATAAATACATTTAAAAGCGAAAACATTTTTTTTAAATATTCATTTACACTTCCTTGTTATTTTTTTTTAAAGTTTGGTTTGTCTAAACGGGATGGCATTCACCTTTTAGTAAGTGATTTTATCAATTATAATATCGTATGCAACTTTGATTTGTAAATTGCGAAAAGCTATCTGTGGTATACTGTTATGTTTAAACCCCGCGATATCCTTTTATTCAAATTATACCAATATCTTGAACACCGGTAGGATATTCAAAATATTACAGTTTTACTACAGAAAAAGGCGTCGCAATGATACCGTCATTTTTATGGTTCCGTACCCGAAGGGTAAAACGGAACCCTATTACTAATACTCCGCTGTCCATACGTCTATCAGCAGGCTGTATCTGATGTACCGTGATAGTTAGACAGTTGAAATTTCAACAGATGATGTTTTCTCTCGCCACTATAACAACAAATACTAAAAAACAAAATAAAACACATATTGCAGGGGGCTCCCACGAAACATGATTTTTTATAGATTATGGTACGGAACCCTTCGTGCACGAGTCCGACTAGCACTTAGCCGGTTTTTATATAATAACAAACTTTTGATTATTTTTTTTTAATACATTATGACACAGTTGTAAATATAGCACGAACTTTTTAATTCAAATATCGCTTATTTTACTTACAAAAATGTTTTTTTTAGTTTACATTGGCGCATACATTTTTATAAAAACACTCGTCTTTAAAATTCAAAATTCGTCGAACAGTTCCGTATGCTATTGTCTATTATTATTGTTTAAACGTGCAAGGCACTGTACTTTCATTTAGAAGTTTAGCTTCCAACATCCTCTTTCGAATGATACTCATTGAACTGATTTAGCTTAGTCATACTGAGTCACGTGTAGTACACTTGTTAATGACCCTACTTAATTCGTTACACAAAATTGTATTCGCTTGAGTAATGTCACACAATTTTATACAATAGCTAGCTGTTCCCCGCGGTTTTACCCGCCCCTTAAAACATTTTTTCCATGATGATTAATAGACTTACTTAGACTACGTCATTCGTGATGTCAAATAGCCTATAACCTACGTTAATAATAAGGCTATCAAATGCTAAAATAATTTTTAATATGAAATTTGTCATTTCTTAGATTAGCCCGTTCAAACATACTCTTCAGCTTTATTACATTCAATTATAACTAGTGACTCGCCCCGGCTTCACACAGGTGGCATTAATGTTGTTTATCCGATCATAACCAAACTTCACAGGAACATCCGTTAGACCAATCAGAACGTTTCCTGAAAATTTCATCGATGTTGGTCGAGCCGCATCGGAGCCTATTGGGAACATACATACACACATCTCCTTTTGTTATATATATTGTTATACATAGATACTATAGATATTATTGGTTATTTATTATTCTTTCAAGAATTTTTTAATAAAGCTTTAAATATATTACTATGTATTTTGAAAATATGTCATTTAAGAATCGACATGTTAAATTAACCGAAATTAGCTGCTTGAACATTTAAACAGTTTATGCATGTTTTTCAAATGTTTCAATTTCATATAGTTTGACCCGACCCTAAGATTTTTCAATAGCAAGACATTTTTTATCTAGGACCAGCAGTGTAACAATTTTGTTAATTTAAATTACGCGCTATAAGATCGTTCTCGATTTTTTACATACATTTTTAAGTACTTTGGATGATCTTACTTAATACTGCGTCGGTGAGCGCACAAAAACGGAAGCCGTCCTTCATACTCTTATGACTTCCGAACCCTTGAAATATGAATCCGATACGGTCGAAAATGTATTGTTAAGAAATATCGAAGAGGCGATAGATTTAACTGTAATATTCCGTGGTTCGAGGAACAATGACTAGGTTATTAGTCATTATAAAATTTCTCGATCTAAGTATTAAGCCAACTCTGAGACCTAACGTCTTGGCTGTACGATATGCGACACTTGGAGAATACAGAACGTGAAATATCTGTTCTAGCTTAATCAATAAAACTAAGTCCAAAGACCTTACTTAATACCAGGTGAAGTGCTTATTTCTTTGCCACCTTCTTATATCAAGAAGGGTTGACTCAATTTCACAGGAAACTATAGAAGTCAGTCAGGGCTATTAGTTTTTTTTTTAAATTAACGATTGCTTGTCGAATGTTTCAAAACCCAAATAATTATTTTGAAATACAATGTAAAGTTATATTGTCATTATTACAAAATTACATCTATTGTTTATTAAAATACGAACAAGATTTTTTAATTATCTATGGTTTCTTAATCATAGTTATAAAGATATAATCTGTGATGAAGATAAGAGTTGTTTCGCTTGCTATTGTTCCTTGCAAAAAAGTAAATAAGAATATCTAAGTAAATATCTTAGTTTTTTGTTTATAAAAAAACGAACAAAAAAAACAACAATGCGGTTTACGATATCTTTGAGTCGCGTCTTGTTTAAAAATCGTCACTTTAGTAGTCAAAGAAACTGCCGAAAATAATTGTTGCGTTTAGGTAAACAATGATTATGTTTTAAGCATTTTATTATAAATACCAAGGACAATAATTTTATGATAGATATATAATTTTATTAATAGTTTAAATTTTCATTTTATAAACACGTTAATTAATTTATAACGTAACTTGTGTCCGCGACTCAGTCTGCGTGGAATAGTGACTTTGGGCAACATTCTTATTTTTTTAGGCCAACTTTTTTTACACAATAAAAAGTAGCCTATATCCTCTTCCATGCACTAAACTATGTCTGTACCAAATTTCATTTAAATCGGTTCAGTAGTTTACATGTAAAACTTAACAGACAGACAGAGTTACTTTCGTATTTATAATATTAGTAATGATATATTAAACCTATATTTCTCTCAAATCTCTTAACCGTTTTATATAATAAAGTATCGAGACGATTATCAAGTAATATTATGGTGTTTATTGTAGTGATTTGGCGCTTTTGTAAGATACAATCTTTATTTATTATTAATTATTATATTTAGCGTGTTTTAAATCGAAATTTTCTTTTATTTTGTATACTCTCTACATCACATGTTACATTTTACAAACTTTCTACATGATATGTTATATTTTACATACTTCCACATATCGGCTGAAATCGTAATCACTACCCACTAAAATATTAAACACTAGCTATTCGAGCCTGGCGTCGCCTGCGTTAATTTCAATCTTAAATTATGAAAAATGTCGTCTATTATCCTGAAATAACGGGATTTTGTCACTTCAAGTTAGCATATGGGCATGCTATGAGGACTGCAGAATGACATGTGTACAGAATGATATATCGTGGTAGCCTGGATGAATGGTTAATATTGATTTCGTGAAATGCGTGACATGATTAAAAAAGGATTGACTGCTAAAATGATTGATTATAGAATTATTTGGAAGACGAAAACATATTGTGCCGTCCTGACACAATGTGTGAAGAGAACAGGAAGTTGAAAGACGATGTTGAATGGGATTATATCGCTTTATAATAATTAACGAATTAGTAACAGTAGTGCAATAATATCAGAGTTATTACAAAATATAAGTGATAAACAATATACTTAGAAAGAAAGAACTAATATAAAAATGTTAATTGTGTATTCATTTAACGCTTTGTTGGATACTTTAAGCAATAAATAAAAAATATATCGTATGTTACTTACAGCGAAACAAAGTAGAACTCCACAATCCATATTGTTGCGAGCTAATCCAATCAGTAAAGCAATTAAACCGTCTTTTATCAGCTTCCAACACCGACTGAGTACTGAGCCGATCGCTTCCAATTCTACAAAAAGTGCGGGCTTTTTATCGCTACAAATAAATAGTGTTTTCACTGTGAACTCGTGTAGGAAACGACTTCGAGAACTAACTAAATCGACGTTTTTATAACATCCTTGATGAGTCAGACGGGCCGCTGGGGACGGGCACCGGATTCGTAGGCTCTGAGTCCTTTGTTATTAATCATAACGTTTGGTCAACCGACGTGTCTGAACCTCATATTGCGAAGGTTTACTATTAAAATAGAGTACCCTTGCTCACTCGGCCGTACCCATAAATAGCTGGGATAAGACGTCCACCTCTATAACGGGCTAGAGGTGCTGAATGAGCTCGCCTTAACCACTTATGAGCTCTATATGGTCCTTCAAGAAAAGAGCGTACTCCCTCGTTACATGCCGGCAGTGCATCTGCAGTTCTTCTGGTGTTGCGGATATTCATGGGTGGTGATAACTTAACTTTAGGAGACCCGTTGCCCGTCTGCATCTGTAATTAAAAATATCTAATCTCGACCTTGGGAATGTCGGAATGGGTTGTTACTTCCTTAATTAGAGAACTTGTACACGTCCCTTTGTTTTCGCCGGACGACGGACCGTGCTTTTTGTCATATTTGCGGTGACTGTGGCGTGCAAACGGTGAAGAAAACGGACGTCTACAAGCGCTCGTAGGCAGCAAATTTCGCTGGATCACACACTCCTCAGAGTTAGCTTAAGAGTACCCTAAATATAATTTCGACATGCTTACTTAGTGCGTATTTACCATTACAATCATGTGACACTAGGAAGGACCGGCCCTTGAAGGAAAATTATATAAATCATGCATTATGCGTAATCGTTTAATACAAGTATATACGATTACGCATAATTACAACGATATTAGATTACAATTTAAGATCCTAGTAGACCAGTCCTCTCTCTCCTTTACTCTGTTACTCATTCGTTACCTCTCCCACTACAATGTACTTTTCTACCACTTATCAAGAATAATAAAAGCAGTGAAATACTATTAGGTTTTATTTTTAACTATTCTTGTATTTTGAATGCAAATAATCATTAATATGTAAATATATTAATCATTAGTTACGTCTGATAGTGTTAAAATGTCCACTTGTGTTATTGTCACAAATCTTATTTGTATGTAAAACGAGACGCACGAGGTCGGCCTTTGTGCCACTCTGCGTACAAACGGACGACCCTTTGACAATTTGTTAGCAAAAGTTTGTCATCTATTATGTTGCTGGTAAATATGGGATGGGTTTTGCGTTTTATTTACTTAAAGTTTTATTTGATTTAGTGACTTTTAAAGCATATATTATATATATTCTCCACTTCTGGTCGATGGAAGTTCGGACCAAATATTCTTAAAAATGTTCTCTAAGCTTGCGCTTCATCTAATATATAGATAAAAAATAGTACTAGTACAGTATCATAGGTTCGAATAGAAAAATATGTCATCTAACGGAAAAATATAAGGTTTGCAATTCAATCAGCGGAGATAATGAAAGACGCAGTATGTCCGGCTAATGGGAGAGTAAACTCGTTGCAGTTATAACGAAGCTGGGGAGCGGCGCCCGGCTTGTTACACGAGATGGATACGTTACGTTTCCGATGTTTATCTACGATATTGAATGCGGCGTTAACTTAATTGCCTTGATAGTGAGCTGTCGTAGAAGAGTGACAAGGTTAACTATAAGCTTGCTATTCCCATGAAGATATTTATCACCATTAGCGGGATCCAGGGAGGGGGGGGGAAGGTGCTTAAGCCCCACTAAATCATAAGAGTTCTTCCTATCCACTTTTAAGGGGAACTTTATAATTATTATTCTAATTGTTTTTTTACCCAGCATTAGGTAGTATAAGTATAAGTATAAGTAGGTATAAGTAGGTATAATTAGGTATCCATATAAAATGTCGTGTACTTCTTTTTTTAAGTTTTTGCCTAAACGTTACGAGTCCTTGGAATATTACAGTCGATTCTAGTCCAATTATTAACTACATATAACTAATGTGTCTGGGCGCTTTGTCGATTTTTTATTTTAAATTTCTAAAGATTTTCGTTTCGCTAACAATCTCATTAAAATCATACTTCTCTCGACATTTTTATATAAAATATAAATACAATAAATAAGAACAAATAACAAAACACTTGCAGCCATAAGGACTGCCGACAGAAGTTAAAACCAGATGGAGGAAGGCGTGACAATAGTTTAAAAATAAATAAATGTCCAATAAAAATAAATCTTTGATCTAAACAATAAAAATCGAAATTGAAATTTTGTTCACGCGAACCTATAAGATGAAATATCGTCTAACGCGGCTAAAGAAGTTTTCATTTCAAAAATAAAGATACTTATGTAATTTACCATAGAACTGTGCAAACAGGTCCTATTACAATTCCAACTTCTCTCAACTTAAATTCCCAGGGCCATAGAAAACTTGTTGTCGCCGACGGCTTTGATCCTTAAGAATCCACTTACAAACTCCAGCCCGTCTCGTCTACACCTAAATGGGAATTGGATGCTGTTAGAACTGAGCCAGACAAGTCTAACAAGGTTGACATAAATCTAAACATTCTCTATTCCTACTCCTACTACTATAAAATATAAATTTTAGAACTTTAAGTTAATAAAATTACAATGATGAAGGAGATTTAAAGTGGCTTAAATACAAATGAACAAACATGATGATAAATAATAAACTGGATCTATGTGTCTGGCGATTCCCATAATAATTATAGGAAGAAAATATTATAAAACAAAATGTTGTGCGACGATATCAATGATATAAAAGGTTTGTAAGAAACGGGATTCTTACCACGATTAGCGTTTTTGAGCTCCCGATATTTCGGCACAGTTGCATGCGCCATGGTCACGGGCTGATTGCCAGTCAAATTTAATTTAATTTAATTTAATTTAATTTAATTTAATTTAATTTAATTTAATTTAATTTAATTTAATTTAATTTAATTTAATTTCATTTCATTTCATTTCATTTCATTTCATTTCATTTCATTTCATTTCATTTCATTTCATTTCATTTCATTTCATTTCATTTGTGTTCGAAAAAAGAATACGAACAAAGTTTAGCAGTTGATTTTTTTTTACTAAATGTCTCTTTCTTAATGATTTTTGATTACTCACTTTTTGATTATAATATAAAAAGTAGCAGATATGCCATTAGCTGTTGAATAATGAAGACTCGACAAGCGTGCTGAGAGCATACTTTTTCTATTGCTTACGTCACGTGTCTTACATTTACGCTAAGTGAAAAACACTAGCTGTCCTCTTCTTTCTTATTATTTTAATTACACCATTTGACATGTGTGAATATAGCTGTCTCTGCTTTGGAACACTTTCGACCGGTAATTTCGTATCAGTATAATCATTGGTTTTACTTATAAAATGTGGTTATTTTAAACTAAATACACAAAGGCGCATAAACGTGAATCCAACATAAACATGACCTAATGTAGCCTAAACAGCATGACCGATTTTGAAGAATGAGGTTTCATATGAGATTCGTAATCTTCATCGGAGTGGAGCTAATGTACCAAGCACAAAATCCGTATAGTGGACATAACCTGACACAAACTGGAAATCGTAGAGTCGAAGGTTTACTTCTTTTTTTTTAATCAACCATTTCAAAAATTTCTTGTACCTTATCTATTCCACCTCGTTTCATTTCCTACATAACCTTTATGAAGACAATCTTGCCTACTCATCTGTAACTGTTCTGATTATCGTTTATGTACCACATAAAATGTTTCGCTAACTCGTTTGACAACTAAAATAAACAGATAATGACGTAGCCTGGCGCTAGAAGTACCACAAAACTTGTGAGATGTTTGTCAAAATCTACTTGAATTGGTTTTGTGGTCTGGTCAGTTCCTGGCATTAGACGCCAATGTGCCTGTTCTTATTTTAAATCTTAAAAGCTCTGCCAAAAGAGCACATCGATATTTATCTCGCTTTACTACACAGCAGGGCTTGTGGTCGTTGTAGTACAGTCATATGATGTGATAGTCTAGCCGAGCCAATCTGACCTAGCTATTTACAAGTTAAGTGTTTGGCTTATTGTTATTACTTTAAAGTAACACCTAATACTTCACCAGATAAGATAAAATAATATTCAAGCAAGAAACACATCACTATCGTAGTTACGTATTGAATGAGAAATGATTGTTTAAAGAAACTGGACGCAAAAGCTTCGGGTCCTCGGTTGAAGCACATTAGAAAATAATAAATCCAAATTAAACTGACATCAATTTTCTAGAGGTACAACAGAATGTAACCTCCAAATAGTAACCATAGCAACCGAATACGGCGCGCGCAACCAGTCTCCCCGAAACTTTGAGAGGGGTCAGTCGCGTTGTGTGTGAAATAAACAAAAAACTGTAAACACTACGTCTATTAATCAAAAAAAATTGACATTCTGATTTAATTATTAAAGTAAAGTTGTTTTGGTGGTAACGGACGTCGAACGGTACCCGGATTAATTGATATAACATACCGATATGTTTCGCGGGGATAGTTAAGTGAGTTTTTCCTAATGTTATGGTAGTAGCAGGTGCAAGGAAATCTCGATGGCCGAGAACGTTAAGTGCGGCGGAACCGTGAGTAGTTTACAGTTAAAATACATTTAACGTTCAACGAAATAAAAATTGAGACCAACAATTATATAGGTCTAGAGAAATCTACATTGTACAGATACATAGACTTTGTGAATGTTTACTATAATATTTACATACTGTAACTTTACAACTCTAATGTAAGTAATTGTTAATTAGCTGTGGCAAGTTATTTTAAATACGTCAATATGCCAGTTTACGTTCTCAAGAGCTCGTAAATCCCAATAAGTAATTAATTGTACCGCCGTCTTTACTAAAGTAAATAAAATTCAAATAATTAACTGTTAAATGAATAATTAAATATCCACAGGGATTTATAAGAAACTATTTGTTCGTTATCGTATTATTAATAATAATATTTTCTATGCTGTTTTGCATAAATCTTGCAAGGCTACACTGCAAACAACCTAGGATGTACCTAATTCTTAAATGTTACTTTATTAGAATATTTTTTTAAAGAAGACGTTGGCAAACGAGCAAGGGGTTCACCCGATATGATACCTGTAAGCATCTGCAACAAGGTAAAGAGTCGCAGATGCATTGCCTACTTTTAATTGACTAAAGACGGGATGAACAGAAAAAGGAATATTTGATGGGAAGGGAATGAATCCTTTTTCCATTCCCATTCATTCCTTATTTGAGAGGGATCGGAATGGGAAGAGGAGTAGAATTAGTCCTTACTTCACGCTTGTGTTCTGTGTGGTCGTGGTAGGTCACCAGTCGAGCCGGCCCGTTCCTGGAACAGATGTTGTTGTTGTGGACCCTACCCACGCTAATTTATTCCTTTAAATGAATAAGCACTCACGCCCTTAATCCAAAAAGCTAAGCAGATAATAAAGATTTTTTTTATTTTTATCTGTAATTGTATCGATCAGAAAAAAATCGAATAAGTCAGACGCCTGTAATGCTGTTCCATTTTCTCAAACCAAAATCGCATCCACGACATCGATTAACAGAAATATATATTTATCCTTCCTATGACAAACTTAACAACGAAAGTTTAGTTTAATTTGTAAATTGAAGCAGTACATTTATAATGTTAACTCGAGTTTGTAAAGGATTGTTGGAAACATATTGTCGTGAGATTTACACGTTACCATTACAGTGTATTTATTTAATTTTAAGTAATTTCACTACATATGTTTGATAGTTCTTACCTATTGTGTATCTTGGAGCCTAGGAGTTAGAAAACGTTCTACATGGCAACAATAAGACCACCATTTTCCCAATCGTCTGTTATTATTGTTTTCTCTTTTTATAATTTTCCTTTCATTTTTTTTAAGTCATCGTTAAATTATACATAGTTATTGATTTTAAATTAGAGAAACAACTTTTTACGTTCTTTTGTTCCCTGTGAATGTTGTTTGCCTTTTCAAAATGTTATCACCTAAAATTAAGTATTCGTTTTTAAATAAGAATCATTTCACATTTCGTTGGCAAGGCAAAATAAATGTAGTTGAAATAATATTATGTCCTGTCCTCTGTATAATTGAAAAGATACGGCGCCTCCAAAATACGTACTATCTTTATGAAAAATATTGCAACGTGTCTTACTACTTACGTACTATCTTTATGAAAAATATTGCAACGTGTCTTACTACTTTCGTACTATCTTTATGAAAAATATTGCAACGTGTCTTACTACTTACGTACTATCTTTATGAAAAATATTGCAACGTGTCTTACTACTTACGTACTATCTTTATGAAAAATGTTGTATCGATGGATTGTGATCTTCGGCAGTTTATAATCGGACTACATATATAATACAGGCACAGGCAATGCTTAAAGTATTATTTTTAAAAATGTTCTAATTTTTAGATGAATAAATTTTAAAAACATCAGTAGGTGACTTATCCTTTCTTTTACGTGGGTATTCATTTTAAAGCCGCATTCCAATCGATATACTGTTTTCATCGCACCTGTGAACACAATAATTTTGACATTAAAAAAACCTTATTACGACTAGCAATTGAATACCGGACTCGCACTTTAACAATTGAATGTAACAATATATTTAATTTAAGAACAAGGGCTTGTATAAGTCGTTTGATATTTTAGAAGTAGGTTCGCGGAAAAAGCACTGAAACTATATGAAAGTAATAAAGTTTCAGATGAGACCCATTAGTTTGGGATAAGATTTTATTACATTGTTTGCCCTCATCTATTTTCTTTTATGTCAGACTCGTTCCATCAGAGGTCAGTTTAAAAAAATATCCGTCTATCGGCCTATTAATTCACATTAATGGGGTAGTTAGTATAAACAAATTGTGTAAACTTGTTTTTATTTGATTGAAGCTTTAAAAAATATATATGAGTAATGCTTACAGCCAATTTAGACATTAAATAAAAACTTCTTTAGCCGCGTTATACGAAATTTGATAGGGGAAAATCTTATAGGGTCGCGTGAACAACATGCTCAACATGCAACAGCAAAACGCGTCAGCTGCATGATTATTTGAATTTGGAAAAATGAAACAAATGAACGTTTTTTCTGACTGTCTGCGTTTTATTTAGTTTTATAAGTTTGTTGTTATGGAAGCAGGTAGTAAACCAGCAAGCAGGTCATCTGATACTATGTGACCGCCACCTATAGGCATCTGCAACAATCAAGTTGCAAATGCGACAAAAAATATAAGTATAAAGAAAAAAGTACATTTCCCTTTTTCTTTCCACACCCTCACCCGTCGAATCCTCTTCCGCCTCCTATCCTCGTCCCTATTAAGGAAAGGATAAGAATATTTGTTAGTTGTAAAAGGTTTTTACCCAGTATCGGAAGCATTTGCATTTTTATGAAGGCAAGAGGTTCACTCTTTGTTAAGTGACTATCGCAAAACTTAAGTTATATTTTTCAGTCAGCACATCGCTGTACTCGGCTTCTGCTGTAAGGTTACTTTCAACCGCAGTTATCAAGAACAGTCTCGATATTGCCAATATTACAAAGAATTGAGTTCATGAACTACAGTTATGACTTGAGGTCTCAACACGCGATCGTGATTTTTAGAGCTTCGATAATGTCACCGAGCTTTTAAAGCATATTTCCATGCAAATATCAAATGAAGTGACTTCACTCGACAAATAGAGCGATGCTACAGTTAAAAACTGTGACACAAATAGATCGGTTTAAGTGAGAGTGAAACTTCATTTGAAGCATAACGATGTCGCAAAATGCTAGATAGTCGATTGGGTGTTCTCTCTTGGAGGAAAGCCGTTTGTGTATAGGCACTACAGCGCCCACTATACTAATTCCACTACTACTATTACAACCGACGAGTGTATACAATATACAACATTAAAACGGAGGTGAATAATTATTTAATAAGGCTAAACAACAACTAATGAGTTGCAAATGCATTGCCAGCCTTTAAGTTGGACAATGGAAGTAGTAGATGAGGAAACGGAGAAAAGGAAGGGATAGCAAGTGGAAGAGGAATGAAATCGGGCTTCGAACACCTCAATCATCAGACGAAGCATAAAATACGCTTGTCTTCTGTAAAATCGTATTATTTCACCGGTCGAGGAAACCCATTAACAACTTTACATTACCTTATAATCTTGCAGAAGACAAAAAACACCTCTAAGTTATTTTTACCTCTTTTGGGTTAATCAAATATCATTTTGTACCCACAGTTCCCGAACTCATTAATTCCTGTTGGCCCATCGCTGTAAGATAAACATAATGGAATAAATGTATTTTGTTTACGAGTATAAAACCTCAGGAGGTTAACAGAAATGTTTTGCAAACACTTCGGGTGTACAATAAAACGTTAAACAAGATACGGCCTAATATTGTTTCAAAGAGTAATTAGAGGGGAAAAGGGGTTTTATTAAAGCTTTTAAGAATTAAATAATGCCTTATTAGGAAACATTAGTTGTTTAGGTTCGCTTTTTACGTTGATTTATAAGATGAGGACAGCAGAGTGAGGTGAGGCAGATTCGAGGTGTTCCTCGGAAGAAGCCTATGTCCTACATTCATCATCAACTGATGATGGCGATGTTTTACTGTTTGTCTTTTGACGTACTGCATTTAGACACAAATACAAGTAATAACCAATTCATTAATATGCACTCACGCCCGTAACCCAGATGGGTAGCCAGATAACATGGCCATTTGGCGCGATCCTGGCACACCTCTCTCGCTTCTTCCTCGTTCATACATCTACACATTCATGCTCGTCGGTTATGGGTGCTCCTTATATCGTCCCATTTTTAGTAAGCCGCTAATCTGATCGATATAAGTTTTCCCGAGGCGTCCCCTACCAACACTACCAATCACTTTTGCAACATCCATTTGTTTCGTTATCTCTCTTCATTCATCCTTTCAACATATCCGAAACACCGAAGTATACCTTTCTCAAATCTAGTCACAACATCCACTTTTAAGCCGTTTACACGTTACCCTTATAATGCTATTTTAATCCTATCATTCATTGTCACGCCTAACACATTTCTTAAGGATTCATTAAATATCGAATTAAACAAAGTTGCACTTAAAGTTTGCAATTAGTGTTTTTCAAATATTATAAAAATGTGTAAATTGTTTACTCACGTTGTTTTTAATCCAACTAAACTCAAGCTAGGAGACGGTTCACTGAGAATAGAATTTAATTTACTTGTTTTTAATACTTTCGATATCATAATTGGTACGAAAATGGAGCTCATTATAAATTTGATTTTTTTATAACCTTAAAAATGTCAAAGATATAACTTAAGTCTTCTAATGAACACGAGCACTAGAACTATTTGGACATGAATTTCAACATAATTAAAAAGGCTTTGCTTCATTCCGTCCGGGTTCGGTTTGGAGTTTCTATATTTAGACACGGACCAGCTATCCAGTTTATAAGTATGTCTATTTATGTACATCTTTTAAAGATTGCTTTAGACATATTTATACTGTATTGTTCATTACCGACGTATACTGACCAGATCGGTGACCTACTAATGAAAGGCGGTATTAGAACACGTAACCGATGAACATGTGTGCGTAGATGTACGTGTATTGATGTAAAAGTAGGATTGTGCCAAATGGAAATCCATTATCAGCCTACCAATCTGAGTGAGTGATTTTTGAAAACTTCTTTAGTTGCGTTAGACGATATTTGGTAGGGGAAAATCTTATAAGTTCTCATTAACAACATTCTCAACAGGCGTCAGCAACATGTATTAGCAACGCGCTTATTTGAATTTGGAAGTTTCGACATACTTTTCTTATGGGTTTTATTACGAAGACAAGGTTAATTTTTGAACTATTGTGGCGCTTTCTCACCTGTTTTGAGTTTTCACTTCTGCCGGTACTCCTTATGACTGCCTGTGTTTTTTTATTGGCACATGAGCGAGCGATTTACTCGAGATTAAATGAGCGCTACTCATAAGCTCCGCAACAAGCTAAGTTTCAGATGCGTTGCCTACCTAATAGAGAACAGAATGGATAAACAAAAAATAATATTTGCTTTTACTATTCATCATCTCCTCCATAAAATCTTCTCCCCCTTCCTCGGGGGTTTATACTTAGGCTTCCGGCACCTCACTCATCAGATGAAACGCAGAATACTTCTACTTCACGCCTGTCTTCTGTGAGGTTGTGGTATTTCACCGGTCGAGTCGGTCTATTCGTGTAAAAGTTGTTGTTGTTGCGGGTTTTACCATTGCCTATTATTGTTATTTACATGTTAAGTACATGTAATGTACACAAAAGGAAATATGAAATGAGAAATTTACCTAATTTAGGTACAAACCTGTGAACCTTTAAGGTCTAATAAGCGTTTAATGGCATTAAGAAATCGTCGCATAAATGAGTTGCGAGTTTAAATAGTGTTCAGTTCTTCTATAACTCCGAAGGAAAATGAAACGTTGAACAGATATCGGTACGGGATGTAGAAATTCGAAGTGTGTGCGCCTCATTGTGCCAAATGAAAATCCGTAAAGTCTACCTATCCTTTATTTATAAACTAACATTTAATCATATTTTTGATAAACTATTACCCGGTTTCTAATAGGCTGATCGAAGCAAAAATTGGCTAGTTTCGCTGTCAAATGTCCGACCAAATGTAATTTCAGTTGCTATAATCATTATCATCAACTTTTGATTTTATTTTAGAAACATGACATTTATCTATGAGGAGTGTAAGTTGAATAAAAATTTTACAAGCCTTTCAGAAACCGGGAGCGAGGAAGCTTTAAATGTCTCAACGAACGAGTATGAAGGCGAAGAGGACGTTAGAATTGTGCCAGTGTAGCGTTACATACTTGGGTAGTGTTTTTAACTCTCTAATTGCAGAAACTGACTAGAAATAAGCGCGTTAAGAAATTCCGCAAAATGCCGCACAACCGTATAACTGGTTTCGTTCAAGACGTGCTGAAATTGACCGAATGGATTGTTTAAATTCCAAAGCTGGTCTCCGCGCCGCTTGTACTGTTTCCACTGAGATAATTGTTTTTATAATACGCTTACTACATGTGACAACATCTAATTATGTTGTAACATGCATTGCGGATAAGAAAGGAGCTATGGCGAGGAAATTAAAAGGTGTCTTCGCATATCACATTTGAGTAAAATTAGGTATCAAACCTGATTAGGCATCAACTTAAACTAAAGATCTCCCTAGAATCTGAAATCCGGTGCTTCTTATGGATTATTTTCAAGTTCACTTTTTTCTAAAGTTGTTTCATTTATAATCTAACAGTGACAATAAAAGAAAAAAGCATATGAACAAAGCTAATGAAACTCTGAACATCTTTGTAAGTCTTGTACTAAACACAAGGTTTTATCGCCGTTTTAAACGTCGCGGGCAACTCAAGTTCCAAGACGCAATAAATAAGGAACAACACCGCAATACCAACATACATTATTAGCAAATTGCTCCAACAACACGAAGCATTGGAGGCATTCTTTATAGCCCATGAATTCTCTTTACGAGTTCCTACGGCGTTCCTTCGAAGCTATTTCTGTTTTAGGGTATCATTCTGTAAATAAATACTATCAAACAGTATATTTGTTTAAGGACAAGCGGACAAAGGGTATTCAATGATGTCCGTTAATATTCGTACCACTGAAAGAGTTGGCAACAGTGTCAGCGGCGTATTAGAAAGCAGAAGGTGAATTAGAGAATGAGGTGACATAGAAGATCATGGAGATAAGACGGGCAATGACAAATAACGACCATGACAATGAACAATTAATGAACACTGATAAACGAATGGCAATAATGACAATATTATCATATAGATAATTGGAAATTATATGGAACAAGTGTAACTTATTAATAACTAAGCCTTCTTTCAAGTTGTCCCAGAAGACAGTTCTGGAGCAAATTGAAAGATTAAGAAGATAACGATCACCACGTTCAAACGCGGTGGTGGAAGCTCCAGACTTGCTTACGGAACGCAGCACCGACCTCTTGGGAAGATAACTATGATCCAATGTGTTCTTGTGACTGACTTGTCATTCTTTGTCTGGATGAGGCTACACCGCACTGGAGGTGGCAGAGTGCAGAAGGCGCTTAGCCTAAGCCTTATTTAAGCGTAACAAAGGTTGAGAACTCTCTCGGGAGCCTCGGCTCGAGCTGTATTTATATTACTGGATTGGGAGGCCTTAGACTCGGACCTCGCACCTTAGACTATCACTCTATACGCACTGATCGTTCCGATTAGAGGATGTCCGCGAGGGTTCAGCCGAGGCTCGATCGGTAGCTATTAACGGATTACAACCATGTTTCAGTGTTACCAGGATTGTTTTAAATGATCAAGGCATCAATCCTAATGCTCATAACAGTGGTAGAGCCCGCAACAACGACATCTGTTGTACGAATGGGCCGGCTCGACCGGTGAAATACCACGACCTCACAGAAAACAGGCGTGAAGTAGAAGTACTCTGCGTTTCGTCTAATTAGTGAGGTGCCGGAGGCCTAATTTCAGTCCTCTTCTCCTTCCCACTCTTTCCTCATAAGGATAGGATGGGAACGGGAAGAGGATTGTATGGGGAGGGGGTTTACGGGGAAAAGAAAATATCCTCTTTCCTGTCTATGCCCTCCTCTGTCCATTAAAGGTAATCAACGCATCTGAAACACATTTGCTAGTTGCGGATGTCTATGGGTAGCGCTCGCCTAACATCAGGTGATCCGCTTGCTCGTTTGCCACCTAATTCCATTAACAAAAAAAAGTGTTTCCACGTGATTTCCTTCCAACTCGGGGTTCACTTTCTAACGCTACTAGCGACTACCAGAGGTATAGGTATCTATAACTAGTGGTCAGAGGGACCGCGGCGTTCTTAGGTTAGAATACTCTTATGGTCAGTATTAAGAACAGTCTTCGAAGGCAGGTGAAGTCAAGTTATTCGATCAATTCTATAGATTAGTCAAATATTCTATAGAAAAGATATAAATAAAAAGCACTATCATTTTCACAGCAGTGCGTACTCAGCGAAGTAGAAAATGGCCAGCCTTTTATCTGAGTGAGCATTGACTTTAACAATTTCTGTTACAATTTATCTTCTTTTCAATTCGAGACTTTCTTTAAAGTATTGTCATGATAGCTTTTATAAAAGTTTGTGTTACTTTTAAGATTAGTGAAAGCAGAGCCGTAGTTTCGCTTAGGCTTAGCTAAATGACGACAAATGCTACGTAGGATTTTTGTAATTTAAAATCCGTGTTCGCACTTTATTCTTGTAATCGCCAACTATCGACATCTTCCTGCTTTAAATGTTGATTCTCGAATCGTATCGTTTTAAAATATGTTGCGATGAATTTTTCTAATATTTATGTACAGTATGTTCCAAAGTATTAAATTTGTTTTATTGTAGCTATAAATTTTGTTTACGATTTCTAAAGTAGTCTTAACCGCGCTATATTTCAAACGGGTTCTTGCAGCTCACATACTGTAGTCAACATAAGGCTGCATTTATAAAGAATTTAACGGTTTACAATAAATTATATTCCGTGTTACATAAACGTATTTGTTTTACTATCATACTTCCTTTTTAAAATTATGAAAAAATCCCCTTGGCTGTGTTTAGGTTCAACATCATCTCCCAGATCTTGTCCCACTTTTATGGGATTATATACACATAGATTAGGCACAGTATGACTGTAGTACATACTGTATACATATATTGGGTATCGTTTTGACGTCCGGCTTAACGCCCGACCATCCTTGAGAATTATTGGTTGTACTTAAGTCTCCTGTATCGTATTCCACAACCTGGTTAATCTAGTTCTTTTCGAACCAATCGAATTCAAGGCCGCATGCGGTACAGATAGTTATTTTCTTAGTTCGTAGCATCGTCCAGCCCATTGTAAGGCATTCAGATATTTTAATTTTGGATTTGTATAGTATTAACTAACAAATAATAATAAAAATTCATTCTGGGAAATAAATAAATTCAATTTTATTTTTTGCTGAGCTTGAATAATAGGAAACATTAAGGTATATCAGTGAAATCAATTATTTTAATGCGTGAAGTGTATTGACACGTGAGAAACTCGCGTATCTCGTAGGATACTAGTCGGTCGGCGGAAAACGGGACAACAATCTCATTTCCTCTGGAAATTTTATTTCAAAGAATATTTGTAGGTGTAAAGAATTCTTAAGACACGTTAGGCGATTTTTGTATGGGAAAAATCGCTGTTTTTATAGTTTATAGATGACGCTAGTAGTCTTACTTTAATTTATAAACATATTTGTACGTTTAGTTTTAGTTAAAATTAATAATTCTATAAAGAACTACAATTAACACTACATTATTAGGTATATAAAGAGGAAACCATTTGCATTTTTGTATGTTTGTAACAAATAAACTCAGAAACTACTGGACCGATTTAAAAAATTCTTTCACCATTAAAATGCTACGTTATCCCTGAATAACATAAGCTAATTTTAAAACAAAAAATGGATAAAACACCAAAAAATTCAGCGAGGAAAATGAGAAACATTTCCGTGCAAAGCCGCGGGCAACAGCTAGTACGTATAATTTAAGATTCCTGTTCGCTTTTGATATGATGACATGTTGACTTTTTATGATGTATTAACTATGCAGAATAATTTCTGGATATTTTCAGCAATTTAATAAAGGATTTATGAAATTGCTAATAACAAAGTTTCAGTAGATAATTATTTTTATGTAATCATTTAATATGTAGTAGTAAATGAAAACGAAAGATATCTATTTTCATATTAAGCATGTAAGGAAACCGTTTAAAGGTTGCATTAAGACATAACTTAAGCGGAGAAGTGCAAATAAGTCACATAAGCCCGACTTGAGAGAACGACATCGTACACTCGACGGCTTTTAAATTAAAGCTTTGAAGCTGGTATCTCATTTCAGAACTCGCGCCGTGTTACATAATTTAATGCTTTGTTTAGCACTTCGTTAAGTGTAAACGTCACTAAATGCAAAGTGACGATGAGTAAGTTAGAAAATTAAATTTAAACTTGACGATTTTTAATTACATTTCCTTCCTCTTTCTCTTCTTAAGAGATTCTGTCCTTGTTTTCAGCCGACAGTCGTCCGTAGCTGGCCGTAAGTCTTCCCCATTGTTTGCCACAAAGTGCAGAGTCCCCAGTCGTGCTCATACTGTTGACTACCGCAACTTTGACCAGATCGTCGAGCGAGGAGATACAAGCATTTTATTAGCTCTTTGATTTGTTTCGTTTGTCGAGCTTGAGGGTGCTTTAAACTTGTATAATTGCAGCCATTTTTCGGATAGTTAATTTTATCCATAAGATATAACAAAGTTTTCGTTTGGTTAAGACACAATTAATTTCGTTTAAAATTCATACTCGTTATTGTAACTTAACACTAATAAATAGTTATAAAAGTTGATTATGACCTAGGTGCCTAATGTAAGGGCAATTCGTTATGTATAATACAATTATAATTTTGTATTTCAAATTTAATGTACAACATAATATTCGCAGGAATTTCATCTCCAGACGCGATATTATTCTGTGAATTTTCTAATCTAGTCAGCTAATAAAAGATTCATGGTCGTAGAGGCCACATAAAGACCTTGTTTTAACATTGCCCCTCAGACCCTCGATAGGTCAGTGGGTCGAGTATCGGGCTCGGATTTACAAGAGCTGTTATTTATAGTGTATATAATGTAAAAGGTGATGTGTGTCTTATATATTTTCCCTATAGACTCCGAAAAGGCTCGACAAATAACTATGAAATTTTCAGGATATGTTTACATTGGCATAGCGGGTGATCCTGTAAAGTTTGGTAGTTATCGGAACAAAATAATTAGTGCTACCCGAGCACTAGCCACGAGACTATTACCTACGAAAGTCGGAGCGAATCACTAGTAACAAATATAATAATAATAGAGACACCAAGAAAAATGTAAGGTTTTGTTTACGGTCTAAAGGCGAAGGTATTGAGTATCAGCTATTTCATAAAGTTTTTGTTTACTCACCATAAACGTCATTCTCTTTGTAGTTCAGGAGTAAAGGCATAGGTTCTACCTACTCTGTGGTAATCGGAAACTAGCAAGTATAAACACGTGTAAAAATAGTAAGAACAGTGCAAGCCATCAGTTGAACAGCCAACAGTTACAACTCTTGGCTGTACTATTTATATTTTTTATGAATTGACCAGCTCGACTCAGGAACCACAACTTCACAGAAATTGACGTGTAGTACTTACAGTTCTGCGTTTTATTTGATGAAAAAGGTCGTCGCTAGCACTATCTCATTTTCATCTTCTCTCCGCCTATGTCTTGTCCTCGTATGTAGACTAACACTGGAAAAGCATTGACCACGTGAGCTACAAATGTGTCACTATAATATAATAAGCCAACAACTAGCCTCAGTTTCGCCCGGTAGGTAAAAAGATAAAAAAAAATAGTCTAGACCACTCGCTGATAGAAGAGCTTTATATAGATGAAGAAATTTTAAATTTGATATTTAAAATTTTGTTAAACCAAAACAAACAAACATTTTTTTTAAATATTTTTTTAAAACGTATTATGGAGATAATGTAGTGTCTACCCAGTCTACGGGTATCTGGATTCAAATTGGATTTTTGATTGATTCGTGCCAAGAATGCCTTCAAAAGAATCAGTTCATTCAAATTACTCTCTCGCCAATATTTGTTGTCACAAAAAAGCTTACGTGACTGAACTGCAAAATGTTCAATGTATATTTATTGAGAAGTGAAAGAAACAATTTATTATAATGCTTTCCCTCTGAAAAAATATCTTGATAAAATTAATATTGCTACTTAGACGAACTAAGATGAATTATTTATGTATTAGTACTAAAGAAAGGTGATATAAAAAGCACCCATAACCGAAAAGCATCAACAACAAATGCTTAGTTGTATGAATGTAGAAAAAACGAGAGAGGTGTTCACAGGATCGCGCCAAATGGAAATCCTCATGAATTTTTCTCCTCAGAGATCATTCTCTGCCTACCTGTCTGGGCTACGGGCGTGAGCGCATATTTATTTATTTATTAGTATATTATATGTATAGTTAATATTCTGATATTCCAGGTATATTCTAATAACCGTGGGTTTACACTGGCGTAAAATCGTGTCGCGATACACGCTTTCTCCTCTGTCTTACTCTGAAAAAACTGAGTGTCGTAAATTTGTAAACATAATACATTGCTTATAGTCTCACTAACGATATTTTAAAGGGACGGAAAATTGATAACTGAAAACTCTTTGACCTTGTTTCATAGCAAGATGTAATTTTTGTAAACAAAGGTTTTTACATTTAAAATTCGTAAATTCCAAAACCTTTTCTCATATTACTGTATAGCGTTAGCTACACATATTATACAATTTCACTTCACTTTATCTCGCGATTTCCACAAAATTAGAACATTTCTAATGCAAGTATAAAAAGTGCAATGGCCGCCATGTATGGTAAATGACGTTTGTTTACGACAATCATATCTTGCAATGAAACAAGGTATAACGTCTTATCATCTTTTTAAGATGTTATTTGTATACACAACTATCATGTCAAACATAACAATGAACTTCTATTCTAACTCATCACTAATTGCAATATGCCATAACGGCTTAGATTAGTTCACAATTTGACGATTTGGAGTCTATTATAGTTTATATTAAGAAAAATACGTTATATTGTAAATTGTACTTTCAGCTCATTTATGATATCGCTTGTAAGAAACTGACGATGTTTACAATTTTACGGCGACAGATATAAGTAAATCTAGAACGTCGCCTACCAACACTGCCGCTCACTTTCAAATCAATTCACATTTGTTACTCTTGAAGATTAATGACATCATTTCAAAATGTCCGACACACCGAATGATAACTTTATTATTAACACACACTTTCAAATCCTATATAGTTCTAGAGCACCGCAATCTCTTAAATAGTTTACTATTTCACACTAAGATGCTTAATAAAACATCTTATTTAAACAATCGCGACAAATATCAATCCCTTGCTCAATCTTCTCACTGTGATTACTAGATTGGGGTGTATTATATTATGTTTTTTATACAAATATCAGAATCCAATAACTTCAGGAATTGGTAAAACATTTCCAACGATTTCAAGTACATTTTCAAGTTATTTTCCTCGCACTGAATCTATAAGTCCAGTGCACTGCAAACGAGTGCATCAGTTTCACGCTCGTGTGAACTTACACGTGTTGTTTGTCCCAGATTTTTCCATTGACTGAGTGAGTGATTCTATTTAGAATAATTGGTCTGGATATTGTGCATTATCTATTCAGTTTTTATTTTAGTATTCTTTTGTTTTATTTTTGTTTGTATTAAATGTCTTTCATTGTAACTGTGGCAAGCAAAAGCTGAATTTCTCGAGGTTGGATCTTATGTTCCAATATGTTTTCACTTATCGGATCCAGTTTGGTGCCAATCGAATCCACCTCCCGTCAATCACCCCGACGACATCATTGCCACATCTGGCTGGAGGACTGTCAATGGTTCTGAATGTTGGTTTTGAATTAAAAAGTGTTTGGTAGTAAACCGCATTGGTTTACTACCAAACACTTTTATTACTGGTTCAAGATTAATTTCCTTAAACTTTCACTATAAGAACGAAAAGAATATCATAGTCCGCATTATCTTCTCACGTGAAGGTTCGCATATTTCATGTATTACTTTGTGATACATTCTCAAGTACAGAAGGAACAGTAAAAAGAGAAAATAAAAACCGAAACTGTGTAAGTGTGTCAACCAATAATATTAAGTTTGAATTTACAAAAAAATACCGAGGAAAATGAGAACTTAATGCATGTAAAACTGCCGGCATTAGCTAGTAGCCTATATAAATAAACAACAGTATTCTGCAGGTTATGCGAGCAGAATAACCGAAACTGTGTAAGTGTGTCAACCAATAATATTAAGTTTGAATTTCTAATCCTCGAGTCGCTCTGGAGGTCTTTATATCAAACGTGACAGCTCCTCGCTTAACGTCCTCGTAACTTACCAAATTGAGCTGAAATTGGTATTTGACGTGTCAACTCAATGATAAAGTTGGGGCAATAACTTTGAAGTCGAATGTTATGATGTTATGAATCATTGAACGATTAACTTAAGGGTAGTACAGTTTGAAAGGTACAAAATATAATAATTTCGAGTAGATGTCTAAGTTTCTCTATTATATTCTATTCTACTTAAAATGGACTTGAACATACACGCACACGTATATATAGAAGAAGTTGTTAATGTATATAATAAACGTGGTATGTTTTAACGAACTTAAAACCTGAATAATGATAGAATCATCGAAAAAACATTCTATTGCGCTGCCTTACCAACTAATTTAAAATGTCAGTATATACATTCAAATACATAAAGATAACACATACATAAAACAACACGTTCCCATATTATTATTTAATGTATTTTTTTCTCAATTATTATTTAATGAAGGAAATTATTAAATAATATTTGTGTAAGCTTTTCTTATATGATTTGCATTTTTAGTGTTTCAGTTCTGAACATCGAGGTCACGTATTTACGTGAATGCTCTCCCGAGGGCTGTCGGCTTAATTGATATTGCCATTGTAATGAGACCAAAATGTCTACTGATAATTTTTAACAAAAATTCCAAAGTTTTTTAATACATAAATAATTATGGACGTCGTCTGTTAGTCAGATAAAATATTAAGAGTCAACATTATTAGGATTGATTTGGTTGTTTTCGTAATATAAAAGACTCTGAAAGAACTGATTGATTAAGTTTTCATCATCATTAATTTAAGCGCTCATCTACTCTTGTCCACGGAGTCATCTCCAGTACCTCTGGCAATGTGCCTCCCTCTTAACTTCCTGGTACGATACAACGTCTACTTTCTGTTTTATTTGTTGCGTAAATTATCTTTCTCGAACTTCCTCTCCTCCTCTTCCCTTCTATAATTGTGTTTATAAGATTGATTAAGTACCGATCTCGGTATGGTTTTATGTACCATAGGAAGAATATATAAAAAATCAATGAACTGAATAAATGTTTAAAAATTTAAACTGATCGACAATACCTTTCTGATGATTTGGACATAGACCGGGAGCGTAGGGCATTGTCTGTCAGATGTAATATGTTGGCTCGCAGGTTTTCTGGATGTTCTAAAGACGTAAAATTGACATTATTTAAAGCATTTTGTCAAACATTATACACCTGCAGCTCGTGGGTCAACTATTCACAAAAAGCATACAATGCCCTGCGCGTTCAATGTAATAATGGGTTCAGGACGCTACTACGGTTACCACGATTTTGTAGTGCATCTGGCATGTTTGTGGACATGCGTACAGATAACTTCAAAACTATCGTACGCAGAAGAACAGCATCCCTGATGCACCATGATGATTGTGATGACAATAATGGTCTTCTAAGCACCGTAGTGTGCAGATGGAACTCACCATTCTGGCGGCACTGGGTAGCTCTGCATATAAAATAGATATAATTTTTATTTATATTTATTTTACGTGTATATTTATTAATTTTGTATATTTAACTTTCTCTTAATATTAATTTTTTATGTATATGTATGGACTCATGGTCTGATAATAAACAGATTTATTATTATTATTAATATAAATATATTAGCTAATTACATTGATAATTTAACGATATCCGAATCATTATTGAGAAGGAAATGAACAATCTTAAACATTACTAGTAGTTGCCCTAGTAGTAAATTCTGGTAATCAAGTTATTTTAAAATAAATTATTTAAGGAAAGCAATAATTAAGGCATATTTTGTTTCGTTACTCTCTCTTCATTCATTCTTTCAACATTCCCGAAACAACAAAGCAAACCTTTCTCAATTCTAGTTAGACTTTTCCGTTATTACGCTGTTTTCAATACATTCAATGTCACGCCTAACATACTTCTTAAGTACCGCATCTCGGTATTAACTTTACGAACATGGTTTTCCTGACACACCTATCTCTCACTTCCATACATTAAAGTGGTTGGGTAAGGTAAGGAGACTTAAGGGCCGGCAACTCATCTGCAAGTTCCTATGGTGTTATGTATGTTGTTTAGTGCCTTATCTTAAAGAAAATGGCAATATTAGTGTATTCCACTTTGAAGAAAATGCTTACTTCTCATATCTCTGAATATCATTCACACAAAAAAGAGATATTGTAGTAAGGAGATATATCCATAAGAATCTGAGAGACAAGGTGATGTTACTATGGAATTTATGTTTTGTAATATTTGGCTTGAATAGGAATTATGAATCTTATGAATCTTTATGTAAGTAACAGAAAGTACGATCGATAGCGGGCAGCAATTATGACAGCTATAAAATCTGACCTAAATACGAGCTGTTTCTGTCCGCAACACTTTGTTAGTCGTCAAATCATTGCCCCATATATTGATATTTGTATATCTAAATCCATCCACAGCTGCAAAATGTTGGTTCAATATTTGTACAGACCTAAAATTTGATTTGTAAGTTGTATGGGTGCTTTGGTGGTTCTTCAGAATGGAAAGACTTAGGTTCCTTCAAGAAACGAGGTTGCTACTTTATTAAAGCCTTTAGTACACGACGTTTTTGTGCTCGCAGACGACGCGCGTTTTTGATGAGCGCGTCCTCTGCGCGTTAGGTGATAAAAGGTCTTGCGTTCGCTAGGCGTCCTTAGCACGTTTAATGCGCGTCGTCCGTCACACAAAAAACATCCTGTGCAAGGGCCTATAAGGATATTGTGCATGATAATAGGCGATGGTGATTTAACTTAACGGCGACCCGTTGCTCGTTTACCCCCTTCTTGTATAAGGAAAAGGCATAATGTTGCAAAAATGAGCAACAGTGTTGGTTATGAATGTCCTAGACGAATTACTTCTATTGACACATCGGTGATGTATGCGCTATACGGATGTAGAGGACACATGAGGAGGGGTGTGCCAGGACTGTGCCCAAAAGAAATCTATAATCGCGCCGATCTGTGTAAGGAGTGTAAAGATCCCATATTTATATAAGGAGAAGAAAACAAATTTAATACGAGGAACCTCATATAACATTCTTTTTGTTTTTAGCACACTTAATGTCTTAAATTGATAGCGTAATATGTTTTTATTAAAGTTAACAATATCATCAATTTCTGAAGTATATTGCCTTCTTTGAAAAATAAAGAAATACAAGCACTCTTGTGTTTTATCTGAGATGTAAGTAAGAGTCACGAATTTCAATTTGTCCTCCCATAAGGTGACCCAACGATCTGGTCAAGAATGTGAAAGTCCACTAAACGAGGACAGCTCGTTAGCGATCCTTATAGAGGTGGGAGTAGGGTGGATTTAGGTATGGGAGAGATCCTTGGTATCCCTATGATATCTGCCATATTACGCTGGTGACGTACTTTGATGACGCTACTGATAATCATTATATTAGTAATGTTTTAATCAACAACATTATTACCAGAAAAGTCTTGTTTAAAATCTCTCAGCAAAAGCTTTTGTCGTACATTTCAACTTTGTACTTGGATTGACCTTGACACTGGTGCTCGTTTCTCTAGCATACCGAAATGTTTTCTTCGAGAGCTGTAGGCCTTTTGCTGTTTATGTTAGTAAATCATCTCGTATATATCAATATTAGAATATATCAAAAATAATTTTTTTTTTTGCTCTGTCTTAATTTATTAATGGTAAAATAAAAACGACTGGACTCAAAAAAATTGTGATTTGAAGAACATCACACAATTTTTTTAGTCAAAACTTCTTAAGGCGCGTTAGACGATATATATAATATGTGTCGTGGCGATATCGTATAATTGATCATTTCATGACGTGGCCGGCCATTTCATGTCAAACATTAGTGATCATATCATAAAATAGTTACATTGTCCACCGTTAGGGGCGCTGTATCACAAAATCAAAACAATATCGTTTTGTCTTTGTGATACATCATGACGGCGGACAATTATTCTGAGAAAAAGCTACGAAGCTACCAAGCCGAGCCGCCCCTCTCAGGGGCCCTTGAGCCTCTCCTAGGCAAACAGTTACAAGTCATTCACAAAAAAAGGGCTGCCTTGGTTGTATAATCAATCACAAGTGGTCAATACGTTCTTATTTATGGAATACGGTGGCAAACGAGCAAGCGGATCACCTTTCACATTCAGATGTTTAGTGAACGCTACCCATGGATATCCGCAACAATCAAATGTGTTGCAGATGCGTTGCCTACCTTTAATGGATAGAGGAGGGCGTAAACAGGAATAACGATATTTCCTTTTCCCCGTTAATCCCCTCTCCGTCCAATCCTCTTCCCGTTCCCATCCTATCCGTATGAGGAAAGGGTGGGAAGGGGAAGAGGACTGAAATTAGGCCCCCGGCATCTCACTCATCAGACGAAACGCAGAGTACTTCTACTTCACGCCTGTTTTCTGTGAGGTCGTGGTATTTCACCGGTCGAGCCGGCCCATTTGTGCAACAGATGTTGTTAGAGTGTTCTCTACCACTGTTAGAGTTTCTGTAGTCTCTTTCGTTGTGTCTTGAGGTTTTGGTTGTTTTTTTTTTGTAGAAGGTCGAGTCCTTTGAGACTGTATGTTACGTAGGAAGCGAAAAAGTTGTCCTTCGATTGCCTCATCGGTCTACTATAAAGTGTGTTGGGTCTTATAAAAGTTTCGAGTCGGACAAATGTTTAATCAGACAAACTTGTATCTGTTGTCGCGGACTTAGACTTACTCGTATATCGTAAAAGAACGTCGTGGAATATATTGTATTGTATTCTAAGTTGTGAGTGTCGCATCCTGTCAATTATAAGGTGTCTTAACTTCGTTAATTTTTAATTTTGTGATTTTTTTTGTCGTATTCAATGTGGAACAAGCTAATTAATTAGTCTTCAAGATGACAGGTATGAACATACACAGAAGGTCTAAACCAATAATTTAAAATCACCTAAGTCTAGAATAGCTAAAAGTTATATTGAAACACGGCATTGTTCATTTAACAAGGTTCACGAAGAAATATTTTCACTGATTCTTCGTAATGAATGAAATTACATCGATTTTTTAAATATGTTTTAGTTCAGACAAGTATGAAATGTAAGACGAACTTTATACCAGTTACAAGGCATCTTTAAAATAAAAATTAAAGATAATTAACAAAAGAAACGACAATAAGTACACATAGCCCGAGTATAACCAGTACAAATACAAAAATTAGGCTGCCCACGATACAGATTCCCACATTTTCGGGAAATTACACTGTGTGGCCATCGTTTAGGGATTTATTTACTTGGATACTACATAAAATAAAACTTTGGATGATGTTCAGAAACAACATTATCTGAAGTCTCTTGTAGAGAAGTATCTCAACTGCAATATGATTATTAAAATTTTCGTGCGACATTATTAACAAACTTTTTGTAAAAACGGCTTTACTCACATTCGCGTTTTACGTTATTTTTGTACTGACAAGTGTCGAACCTATCGGAGGTCCTTCAGGGTGAGTGGGATTAATTTGCGGTCGGGTCCTGCCTCGCACTGCGCGGCTGAACTTGACACCGGTGGGTTATAGTCCATGTTGTTCACGTGGCCCAAAATACACTGACAATGTCAACCTCGTAATCCTCGAAATTGCCGTGTTTTGGCGTGAGTTTTGGCAAGTGCCCACAAATCAGCTCACCTTTTAAAGCATTTGTTGAACATCGAAGTGTCTCAGTTCCTCAAAAACATTGGATTAAATTCGGAAACATGGGGTGACATAATCGTATACATAACCATTTTAAAATTAGATCCCACCAGTCATCGGTTGTGGCAGTAATACATACTGTGGAGAGTGGTGAGATGCCGAGCTACCAACAGTTGTCTCAATTTATCGAAATTAAATTGAAGTCACTGGAGATGATTGAAGATTATACAAGGCCAAGCAAGTTAAAAACATTTCACTCGACATCACCAGTGTCTTCAGCTAAATAAACCTTTTGTAAAGGCGAGGCATTACATCTTATAATCTATAAAGGAATCTTTATGCGAATGCAATATAGTGTTTCGTTTAGCTGTAGCTGTATTTACAAACAGATGTGACTTTATGTCCTTAAGGTTTTTAAAGTCATCTTCCTGACTACGGCATTATTTCGAATAGGCATCTACAGTTTTTTTTTAAATTATGTATTGGCTAAGATACCAATAATGATATATTATTTTCCTGTCATCCAGAATTTTGATATAAAAGAAAACCATACGTCGAAGTGGATATTAAGTGGACAAGCTTTCCTGCCCCAGTTGTTTCAGAATCAATATTGACGTAACAAATGAACCTCTATATTGCTGCCATTAGGGATCGCAATCTAATTGGTCCAGAGTGACGCCGATGAACGAAAACAATGCGTAGGGAACGTCGGGAAAAACGGAGCAAAATTATCGCCTACAATTCTATGGCAAACATTTGCTACATTAGTTAGAACAATGTCATTTCTAAATGTTAACATATTGAAAATTATTACGTTAAAAAACAAGGAATAAGGTGACATGTTTAAATGCCTTTGTACGTGATTGAATCAAAATTAGCGAAACAGATTTTGATGACTTTTTTGTGTGTGTTGATTATGTTCTCAGAATGGTTTAGATTCAAAATGGACGCTAGTACAATTAAAAATAATTATAAGCAATGTTACCATTATATACATATGTAACATATCGCAACCCACTCTGTAATAATCGGTTATATGTAAGTACTTTTTTATGGTAAAAAGCGGTAAACTTTTGTTACTTTTACTCGCACACATAAGACACAACGCAAGTCGTTTGCTACCTTTTATAATAGGAATACATACGTACAACGTAATTCATACAAATTTGATTTAGAGTTAGATAACTAACAAAGTTAATCTTGATTCTATCAACATAGTTATGTTAGCGGAACGGCTTTACGCTACGTGCCTTTGGGCGGTGAGATGCGCTCAAGTATGAGTGGCGTCAGGCCGACCAGCGTAAGTAGACCTCGCTCGGTGGTGCATAATCTAGATAATCGCTTCGGATTAAAAATCGCTATGACTCTTGAAGCTTAAACAAGAAATTTCTTCCTCTAAAAATATTTCTGATTACCCTACAGTGTATATCATGTAGCAGCAAATCCAACAATATTCAAAGCTAAAAAAAAACATTTTTTCAAATAAAGGTTTGAAAACAAAATTGCACATTTCTACATGCATCATTTGTTCGTTTTAATAGCTTAGAAAGACAGCAATTTGTTTGAAACGAAACACGCCCCAATGTCTCGTGGAAAAGTGAACTTTACATTAGTCGTATATAGTAACATCTGATATCTTTTTTCTGTTATTGTTGCTTATTACCAGGGTGACCTTGTAATAGTAAAAAGATATCAGATTTCAATAACAATCAGACATATAAAGTAATTTAAGTGAAAATAATCTAAGCATAACAACATCAACATAGCTTAAAGGCCGTAATTTCCTTTCATTTTAGGTCATAGGTTTTGATATGTAAGTCATAACTTTGAGCCCCAAGATACAAACTCTTATTAAGTTCGACTGGCTTAATTTTATTAATCCACCACATGTATGCTTCGCTTACTTCATACGTCTATATTCATGTACATACGTCGTTTTATGCAATATAAACAACTACCTTAACTTTAAAGTCGGACGTATAGACTATGTTTTGTTTTGCGTACAAATTAAAATATAAATAAATATGCGCTAACGCCCGTAACCCAGAGGGCTAGGCAGAGATCATGGATTTCCATTTGGCGCGATCCTGGCACACCTCTCTCGCTTCTTCTACATTCATACATCTACGCATACATGCTCGTCGGTTATAGGTGCTCCTTATATCGCCCTTTTTTTAGTAAGTTACTAATTTGATCGATGTAAGTTCTCCTAGGGCCCCAAAATCGAAATATTTTGACGTATAATACCATATCATTGTGTAGTTTATTATACATATATGTTGTATGTATTTTTTCTTCAATGTAACACCAATTTCAATGGTATATGTTTATTGTGTTCAAATTAATGTTGGCAAACATAGAGGCATAACAAATTTACTTCTATGGACGTAGAACATTAATTGTTAATGTATACTCTGGTGGTTTGCTTACGATTTGCATATTCCGAGTTAACCAGTTGTTAATAATTTTGATTTATGTATACCGCTTCGAACCTTCCGGGAAATTTTATATTAATTCATCCTTCGCTTGAACACACAATTAAGTAATAATAAAAAAAATATTTAAAATATGGAAATTTAATTATTTTAAATTACCTACTAATGGCGGTAGGTACATTAGGTTAGGTTTTTAATGTGCGGAAACACCTACGCATATCCGCCCTTGGTAAGAGCAGATAATGTCGGGATGGCACTGACTAAAACCTCACAATCTTCCTGTCGCGCGTGCTGGCCAGGCTACAGGAACGCTCTCGTACATAATGGCATCATCATATCACCCGATATCTATTGTGTAGAATTCTACTACTCTGTCCTAGGCATGTCGTAAGATTTTTTTAATGGGAAATTCTTTACCCGCATAATATGATATTTCGTTGGGAAAAATCTTATAGGCTCACGTAAACAAGATGCGCAAGCATCATATTTAATTGAATTTGGAACAGTTTATTGTATTCAATTTTGAATTTTATTGCTGTTACAAACCTTTACAAATGTTTATTTACTGTTTTTATATGTACTCGCTTTTGAAATGAGCCTTGATTTAATTTGATACACTTTAGATTTTCAGGAAACAATAAAAGAGAATATTACGGACACTTGATATTGCTCGCGACCGTTCTATCCGACTCGGTAGTTGACAAGTGAATGACCGATTTTCATAACGATATTAAATATAAGAGTAAACTTAAAATGTTTATTTTTGTTTTTTGTTTCCTTTCCGTGTTGTGCTTCACTTCTGTCCGCAGTCCCTATAACTGTTATTCGCTTAGATCAGTACAGTTCTATTTATTTAGTACAACATTATTTTCCTTTTTGACTCACAAAAAAAAAAACACTTTTAAACTTTCATTTTTTTGTGGCGTAATAACGTTTGATAACTCTTTGACTACTATTTAAAGTATTTAATATTTATTCTTTATTTCTGTCAAAAACAGAGGAACTTTCATATACAAAAGAACGTCCACATTCCGGAATCTTAGCGGAATCTTGATTTAGACGAATTGTAAAGGATCAATTTAATAGTCAGCGGCAGGAAGGCTTTTGGTTTGCTTCGTTTTTACACTCGAGTGTTTGTATTCAAAGAATGAAAGAGACAATCAACTCGAATAAATTTCATTTAAAGTTATCAAGGATTTATGAACATACACAGATAAAAGCCTTTTTGATGTATTTACCAAACATGTACTCCGATAGAACTCCTTCTCATATTCGTGTTTTCCTTCCCGCATAGAAACTAGGAAAATTCTTTATTTTTCAGATATTTTAAGATATTTATTTTTAATTTTTGTTGTTTAGAAATTGTCGGTTTTAATTTGCTGATGCAAGATATCAACTACTGCAATATACATATATTGGAGTAGTGGTGGCCCAGTGGTTTAGGCCCCGACGTAGGTCCCTGCGACCTATAGTTCGTAAGTTCGAACCCAAGCAGGCGCTTTACGTTGTGTAATTTATTTCATCACCACTGCTCCAATAAGTTAAGGAATCGTGAGGAAACCGGCATGTCTTAGAACCAATAAATTCGAAGACATGTGACATCCACCAACCCGCACTGGGCCAGCATGGTGGATTACGGTCCCTTCCCTCTCTCGGAGAGGAGGTCTGTGCCTCTGCATTGGGGAAACATACTGAAAAGGCTGATTTATTATTATTATTATTATATACAAATTAAAACTAAATACATTACAATTTGATTACGTAGTAGCTTTTATATACTCTGAAATGACGTCATACCTTTAAAATAAATCAATTTAGGTAACTTAAAATGGCACATATAAACGTAACACAGAACAAATGTAGCGGTAATTCTGTACGACCTCACTCAAAGTCTGTCACAGAGTCAATTTGTTTTTAGCGGTGAGCCAGAGGGCCCCAGAGCAAATTGTAAGCGTACCAAACGTATCACCCTGTTGTCTTAATTGGACCATTGTAGCTCTCTTCAAACAATATTAAATTGATATTGTGTTAAGAACCTTGTCTTAATATCAAGAAATTAATACATAAATGATTAAATATTGAACAATCGATTTTTGTTTATTATTTATTTCCCCTTTCTCGGAAACGGTTCTGACGACCTAATTTCAGCCATATCTTATCCTTTCCTGGAGTGGATAGACAGGAAAAAGGATATTTCCTTTTCCCCGCCCCTTCTCCCCGTCCAATCCTCTTTCCGTTCCCATCCTATCCTTGTAAGGAAATGGTGGGAAGGGGAAGAGGACTGTAATTAGGCCTCCACTTTAATTTAGTTTTATTTTCGTTAATATTTAATGATGATATGACAATCTCCCTTAAGGTTAAGTCCCCAGCTTATATCGTAATTAGCAAAGTCACGCGTCTGCCATAGATAATAGACTATCATAGAAATACAATGGGTAGCGGTCTCTTAATATCATGTGACCCGCTTGCTCGTTTGTCACATTGTTCCTTAAAAAAATTAAAGTGCCATATTTTGTCCTTGCATTGTTGCCAGTGGATAATATAACCTAAAGGTACCTTAAATATCTGTGAGAGTTCTCTATAAGACATTATTCGAATACTATATATCTTCCTGAAAACGTGATTGTACAAAACGAAGAGAGAATCAAATCGTTCAGGAATTTACTGTCTTTATTTTATTTGTATTAACTTTTGTATATTTAACAATTCTCCATTTCAATCATTCGTCCATTGATATGCCAGTATATTTCTTCTGGGTTTTCCTCTGTGTTTTCATAAAAAAAAAACTACTAACACGGCAATGGAATATTAACTTTAAATTTGAATATTAACAATATTAACGTATTAACAATAACAAGTCATCGTATCAAAAAGTCAAGAGGAATACGAGAAGACTGGAGATTGTTTCACAGACAAGAGCGAAAGAGCGCCAAAACTAATTATAATGACCACTTCTACCTCTGCCGAGGTTACTTAAAAAATCCAAAATATACATATTTAATAATTAACAATTTTAACATGATATTGTTGCTTGTCTTAATGATACATAAGTAGAAATATTTTCGTTAATTTAACTTTCAAAGAATTAAAAAAACAACTTCCAAGCTGAATAACTCTCTTACAAGACATTTTCTTTGTGTTTTTGAAGCGAGTGGAAGACTCAAGACAAAGAAAAGACTCTAGTCTATTGAAATATACAACGAACAGAGCTTAAAACAACTGATTCTATAATATAAAGTTAAACTTTAACAAAGTGAACTGCATCTTATCGAATATATTTTTTTATATAAGGGTTAAAACTGTAGATGTCGGCCTTAAAGAAAGAAAGTTCTTCAAGAAGAGAACGTACGCCGTTCTTTTCTTGAAGGACCCTAAGTCGACCCTAAGACAGATAATTCACAAGGCGATTGTGTTATGTTTATGTGTAGCGGTAATCAGCATAATATTGCTTGTTAGTTTACTTGCATAAACCATAAAGTGGTACTAGTCGCTAGTATTCTCTGTGATATCGTGGTAATTCCTCAGCCGAGTCGAATAATTTATGCAACTCCCGGTACGTGACTTTCCCGTAATTATGGTAATTACCATGCACAATGTCGATAATATTCTTTGATCTTCGTTGCACAAAAATAACAATAAGATGGTGTGATTTGCAATTTTTTTTATCCTTATGAACCTGATCAGGATGAAAACAAAGTTATGGAAAATGTAATATGAATGATCCTTGATATGAGTGTAAATTTTAAAATCAAACGGACCTCTACAAGGTGGTGAAAGTTACAAACATTTCGTTACATAAATGCAATAATCGATTACCGCCTTTAAACAAATACGCAAAGATGCCGTTACGAACATTGCGTATCGTTATTTCATTTTCTATTACTACTACCAGGTGGCGTTAGTCTCAATATTAAAATGTAATTATTTTTACATAAGATAAGAAACGCGTGTAAATAACTATTATTAACAATTAAATTTACAGTACAGCTTCGTCGGGTTGACTTTTATATCTTGGAGCTGGTCTTATGGGTTATTGCAACTGGGTATTCCCGCTTCCAACGCCGCTCCCATGCAAAGGAAACGCACTGTTCCTGATAAAAGTATAAAAGAAATTTCGAAATTAAAACGTCCTTATTTCGAACGCCTGAGAGTCGCTCCTTGCTAACCTAATTTGAGCTCGTCGGTTTCGCATAGCCAATGATTTGGGTTTTTTCTTTACTCATGTAAAGAAAATAAAAAAAAAACGCTTTAAATTCCCGCTCTCGAATTGTAAGAAGCCCATCGTTGTATTTATTGTAACACTGGCAGCGAAATAATAAAACCTACTTAAAACAGAAGTCAGCAACCGAGATAGAAACGAAGTATAAATGGATTAATTTATTAGCCGTCAGCAGCAGCGGTGCGACGCTGACATTCCTCTTTTTATATTCTATACACTTCATTCTGTATATTACATTTTTTATTTAAACTTGCTTACACTTTATTTTTAATAGAAATGAATGAAAGCACCCATGCCAATTCTATTATTAGAAATTCTGTTTTGTACGATTTTTGTACATTTACGTAAACATGCTCGTCAGTTACGCTTATTTATCCCCCGCAATTTGTTATGACACTAATCTAATTATGCTCTTTATTTATTTAGAACGTAAAAATTAGATTTTATTTATTTGACGGGCCAGTCAGCATGGTTAGTAAGATACTTGTTTTCACGCCGCAGGTCGTGAGTTTGATTCCCACCCAGGACAGACATTTGTGCGCATAAACATGTATGTTTGTCCTGAGTCTGGATGTAATTATCTATTCTAGTATGTATTTACTAAAGAACTACTACTTATATGTAGTATATTAGTTATCTGGTTTCCATAGTACAAGCTCTGCTTAGTTTGGGATCAGATGGCCGTGTATTAATAATGTCCAGGATACTATTAATGTTATTATCATAAAATTGAACTAACTAAAGTGGTAACTGATAGTGCAGGAAAAAGTAGAGGGGTTCAAAGCACGAAAAAAATTGCCCATGAGTTGGACCGACCAGGTCAGAGCGACAGTAGATATCCCCCATATACACATAAGCGAAAAGACAGCAGTTAGGGACTAGGTGCCTAGTGAAACGGATAACTACATTGCTTTGTAGACCACGACATGTCTGTCAAAACTAACAATAGACGGGAATGGAATAATGAATTAAGTTTTTCTATTTGTTTTTTCAAAAGTAAGGAACTGGTGACTATGATAGGCACAGAAAAGTCCCTGTTACAGATCACACACTCCCACCGTCGATGTGTATGAGCGCTTGTGTGCATATTTTATGAAACAATTAAAAGAAAAGTATAAAAGAACAAATGAATACATTCTTAATTTTCACCTAAGACATACAAATAAATATGAGACATACAACACTCTCACATATTCTTATAAGAACAATTTCTCTTGCATTAAAAAACGTAAAACGGGACACTATTACTAAGACTCCGCTGCCCGTCCGTCTGTCTCTCTGTCCGTCTGTCACCAGGCTGTATCTCATGAATCGTGACGTTCGATAAAGTCTGGCAC
>JWHW01025053.1:71073-82064 GCA_000931545.1 Papilio glaucus | reverse complement strand
TTCAATTAGATCTGTCTGAGTTTTAATGCGGTTTCTAGTAATTTAAAAAAAAATTAGACGAATACAGTATTAGAGTTACAGTTGTAACAGCGGTAGAGCCCGCAACAACAACATCTGTTGCACGAATGGGCCGGCTCGACCGGTGAAATACCACGACCTCACAGAAAACAGGCGTGAAGTTTCTCGTTTCGTTTCTGCGTTTCGTCTGATGAGTGAGGTGCCGGAGACCTAATTTCAGTCCTCTTCCCCTTCCCACCCTTTCCTCATATGGATAGGATGGGAACGGGAAGAGAACTGGACGTGGAGAGGGTTAACGGGGAAAAGAAAATATCCTTTTTCTTGTCTATCCCCCCTCCTCCGTCCAATAAAGGTAGGCAACGCATCCGCAACACATTTGCTTGTTGCGGATGTCTATGGATAGCGCTCATATAACATCAGGTGATCCGCTTGCTCGTTTGCCACCTTCTACCATAAAAAAATCATTATCAACGTAAATACATTAGTTACCTAAATCATTTTATGCATATTATGATAATCCTTTACACTTTACACCATATGAATTTAATGATTATCTTAGGAGTCATTGTAAAATAAAAACTAATTCGCGCGAAAATAATATCAAGCGCGGGTCTCACACGGATGTCGGGACTGTTCGCTTGATGCGATCGCGCGGTGCCTCTTGCTCTCGCCAACTTTAAGCTCAATGTGCTTTAAATAAAAGATTCGACCCGGATATATCCCATCCAGTAATTAATACAACTAATAAGGTAATATAATGTAAATCAATTCGAAGACAGAAAGAAGTATTATAATCTTAACATCAAAGTCAGATACTAGCGGCAGTACTGTAACTATATCAAATAACTTATGCTAAGGAGATTACCTACAGTAATCTTATTAAGCAAGCTTCTTTGAGATATTATAATATCAAAGAGGATTACGAATAGCTGGCTTCATTCATTCACCATGTTAAGTGGTAATTTTGTTATTAACATTTATTAGTGTTAATGACAATTTTGTCATATTCTATTTTGACTCCTAAACTATATGTAGATTCAATTGGGTTAAATCACAACGCTAAGCTTGTGCAAGGCTTGAGGTTGAGAACTGAGAAAAACAGAGGTATAAGGACTGCCGACTGTTGTGAAAATTCAAAACAAGTGAAAAATCGCGGCAATAATTTAAATGTATTGACTGTGTGGGTTCATTCAAAAAACTTATGATGTGAATTTTATATCCAAACTGTAAATGACATAGTAAAGTCTTGATGGCATTTACAATTCAAAAATGGAATTTAACTTTTTATTATTTGAAGTAGATTTTAATTCATCAAATTCTTCTTGTGTTCAATTTCAAATTTTACTGTTAAGATACAAGAGCCTATTTTTGATTGTAAGAAAATGGAATGAGCCGAGGTGTCGAGGTCAACCGTGACGAAAACCCATAAGTTTTGCTCGTACCAAAATCACTCGATGCAGCTAAAAAGGTGTCACTTCAAAAATATTTGTAAAAATTATAGTTAACCGCATTTTTATAAAAAATACTATTCCATAAGTTATTATGTTTTCGATCAGGTATAGTACTGTTTTGCACTCTCTGCACACTGGGTCTCAAAGCATGGGAGCGGTGCAGAGAATATTTCGCACTGTCTCCCACTGATGGATCTTATGGGCGTAGTGCTGCACATTATAACTAGCGACCGGACTGTGCTGTGTATGATTCACTCGTTTTTATCGATAACGGCGTTGTTTCCGCGCAACATGCTTTCTGCTCTAGCCTTACTATGATTAAGGACCCTGTGTGCACCGAGTAAAAAATAGTACTATAACGACTTCTCGTCACGCGTGTTATTTTTTACGGTAAACGATGGAGGTATAGCGGTTCTCCTAATGTTAAGTGTCCGCTACCCTTAGGCATCTGCAACAAGATAATGAGTTTTAGACCTACCTTTAATGGACAGAGGATAAACCGAAAAACGGATATTTCCCTTTCCTATTCATCCGCTCCTCCGTCAAATTATGTTCCCCTTGCTATCCTCGGGATGGGAAGAGGAACAGGGCCGGAATTAGGCCTCTGATGCCTCACTCATCGGATGTAACGCAAAATACTTTTACTTCACGCCTGTCTTCTGTGAGGTCGTGGTATTTCACCGGTCGAGCCGTCCCATTCGTGCAACAAATGTTGTTGCGGAGTCTAACACTGTAAAAGTTGTAAAATCCACTAGTTAACATTATTCTTACCACAGTTTACGGGTTTTACGAATTCCAATATTTCGTGTTTGAAAGCTAAAGCATACGTTAATAAATTGAGCTCTTACACACATCTGTTGCAATGCGAAGTCGAAAGTTAAAAGAGTAATTCGGTACTGTCTAAAGGGAGAAATAAATTCCAACTTTCCCGTCATTTGTTCGCTTTTCGCCCCAATTTCCCCCCAAAGCGTTCATATTTCAAACCTCTTCTCTCATTTTACGGTTCTTGTAAAAATTAAACGTAAAAATATTTTTTCGAGTATTTTTTAAACGGGAATTCAATTTAAGTGCGCCATTGAATGAATACGTCTCGTATAAAAGGGCATCCTCTTTACATTCGAGCGTGAGTGATTGTATTGAATGTTTTTAACTTTGCATCTTAAATAAATTGTATAAAAGATTGTAATAAATCGGGCCATCTAAAATCTCTAATGTTTATAAAGCGTCGCGGCTAATGGTACCAGCATGAAAAGGCCCACAAATAAATCAGTTAACGTCACATTGTTTTGTTTTACGATGATTCCAATGGTAGTTAAGAAACCCGCTTGAAATTTTCAACTTTTTTTTAGGTTAAAAGCCAAGCTTTTTTACTGTCGTTACGTGATCACCCATCATCTGCAACAATCCGAAGAGTTACAAATGCATTGCTAACTGGTCTGCTGATTGTTGTAAGGAAAGGAAGGAAAAAAAGTTAGGACTGTAGGTTAAGAAGCAAATAGATCCAGCAGCTCAAAAAAGGCGAGGAGAAATGGAATGGGAAGCAAATAGGTCCAGCGGCTCAAAAAAATTGAGAAGATAATTCGAATGGGAAGCAAATAGGTCCAACGGCTCAAAACAATGGAGAGGAGAATTGGAATGGGAAGCAAATAGGTCCAGTGGCTCAAAAAAAATGGAGATGAGAATTTGAATGGGAAGCGAATGGGTCCAGCGCCTCAAAAAAATGGAGAGGAGAATTTGAATGGAAAGCAAATAGGTCCAGCGAAAACAATGGAGAGGAGAATGGACTGGTAAGCAAAGACCCAGTATTTCTTCACTTATAAGACGAAACGCAGTGCAATAAGCCTTTTTTTTTCACGTCTGCCTTCTTTGAGGTCTTCGTCAGTCAAACCAGTCCGTACCATTGGCTGCTGTTTAGGGCTCTAACACTGTTTGACTTTTTTTATGCAAGATAGTAATCACTTTACAATTTGACTGTAGGGACTATCGAAAATGAATCTACATACCTAATATTAATACTCTGTGTTAGAGCTATTGTTACATGTTAAGTGAGACGAATGATTCGTTTATTACTAAAAGTACAACGCAATGTGATTCAGTTCTGTTGCATGTACGTTAATAATGACAGACGAGAAGATGCGTATTTGTTTTCCTTCCAATTAAATAACCGTAAAAATATATACAAAGTTATATGAAAGAGTAAGAGAATTTTAAATAAATGAAAGCTTGAAATTATTTACATTTTGAACTTTCATTATTTCAACATTCTTCATAAGACAAGAGCCGTAATTATTTTCTTTGCCTTTGTAACATTCCTTGAAGGGACTTGCTTTTTTAACAATTTCATATTATATTCGTTTTTGGTCTTGGTATATTCAATTTATCAACATATATTTAATTATTTTCGAATAGATTTTTTGTATAGTTAATTTTTTTTTGTGTACCTAATTTTTTATCTTACTTTGATTGTCTCTTTGGACGCAATATTCGCCATAGACGAGATCACAAATTTATTTTAAAATTATTGTCTATTCGATTGTTAAACATAGTCTGTTAACTTTCAGATAAATCGTTCGGTATAAAACAAAGTTCAGTAGATGATAAGTAATACGAAATACTGAACTAAATATATCTGTGGCAAGCCTTACTCCAACAAAAAAATATTATCAAGAATTTTGGTTGAATTTGACAAACGATACATCCTTTTTATTAGCAAAGCAAACACGCATAAAGGTGCTCCCACACCGGCAGCATTTGTCTGTAATGTAACGTTATAGATTCGAGCATTACATTAGTGATGGAGGAAAATCGATCATTACAGTCATGATACAATCTCTAATATTTTAATACAAATTTTAATCATGCTCAAAATCGAATCTAAAATGTTACATTACAGGCGAATGCTCATTAGTAAGGGAGGCAGTATTGTAACGTAATGCTCAAAATCGTATTTGAAATGTTACATTATAGGCGTATGCTCCTGCTGTGGGAGCATCTTAACGTAATTTCTTAATATAGTTGACCTTTTATTGGTCTGACCCTTGTCTTTGTGTAATCGATGCGGTTTTCCATAATTCGTATTTAATATTCCTGGCTTAACCCAATTTTTTATATATATGGTAGTATGAGATACTTGATGAATACTTAGAATTTAAAGCGATTTTTTTTTTGGGAGAAGGCGGCAAATTAGCAAACGGTTCACCTGATGATAAATGCCCACTACCCATAGACATCTTCAACCAGCGAATAAGTTCCAAATGCGTTGCCTACCTTTAATGGACTGACAGGAAAAAGAATATTTCCTTCTCCTATTCCTTCCTCCCCTATCCAAGCCTCTTCTTCTATCCTTACTAGTAAAGAATTAGAAGGGAAAGTGGACTTAAATTGGGGCTCCGCACCTCACTCGTCAGATGGAACGCAGAAGCATACTTCTACTTCACGCCTGTCTTCTGTGAGATCGTGGTATTTCACCGGTAGAGTCGGCACATTCTTGCAATAGATTTTATTGTTTTGGGCTCTACCACTGTTAAAATTGTGTTTACATTCTTTCATCATCCAACATAAGTTGTAGAAATTTCTTGGTCTTGGGATTTTAATAAGCTCAAGTATGATGTACATGTAAATACATACGTGTACGTACCATGTACATACATATGTGTATGTAACATGTATAGACATACGTGTACGTAACATGTACATACATCCGTATAAATGTACATGTTACGTACACGTATGTCCATACGTATACGTATGTACCATGTACATACATACGTGTATGTAACGTAATGTACTTATAAGACATTGTTGAACTTCTGCAAAATACAGTACTTATTAAAAACAAACATGGGAATGTAATAAATGGACTTCATTCATTTAAAGTTCACAAACTTTAAATCTATTACCGACAAAATATCTTTTTAATTTTTAGTCAGATGTATAAACGATCTTATAGGAGTTTAGTTTACACAAGCACAGCACATGTGCTTGTGTAAACTAAACTCCTATGAAATTTTGTGTATGCGTTTGAGTGCGCCACGATGCAGTTTATATTCACAATTGTATCTGGTAGGTAGGCGCGGTCGATTCTAGAAGTTTTTCTTTGACGAATATCGAATTTTTTATTGTTGAATACGCTAATACCACGTAAGCAAACATTCATACAAGACTACATCTTCTGGGTCCACTGGTATTATTGTATGGCTTCATGAAAAGTGTTTGCGCAAGAAACTTTTATGTTTATATAATATTAATACAAACGCAAATGTTCTATTTTAACAGTAAAATGTTGCGTAGCTGTGTTGCCACGCGACAGAGAAGTTACTTTCAAAGTTTTTGAAGTTGGTGGAGTTGCTACATTAATTCTATTTTTAACAATACTCACGTTTGCTGAGACGTCATTGAAAACTTATATACTCAAACAATAATTTATTTTTGAAATCTTTACCTATTATTATTTCAGAACTTTTCGGCCCCATTGCCACTTTAGGTTTGCAATTCTTTCGACAATGTCGGTTGCCTTGGTTCTACTGTGGATCACATCATTTCTGATGCGATCTCACTGAGAGACTCCGATCATTGCCCTCTCCTTGCCATTTGAGTGGCGGCATCGTACATCAGCACAAGTCGACGCAACGTTGGTAGGCCTCCTACAAGATGATCTAGTTAAGGCCTGCCGGAGTTCACTTGCTGAGGGCAGCAGGGGATCTCTTCGTGGCGATCAATAGGGAAGTCCTGCGTCCAGAAATGGATGACTATTGGCTGAAACGAGAATGACGACCTATTCCCAAACTACGAGTTAGAGCACTTTTAGACGTTTGTTTTTTTCACCGGACGACGGACCATCAATACCACAGCCTGGAATATCGTAAATGGAGACGAATACGAAGACAAACATTCTATTTATGTTTATTAAATTTATAAAAGGTCTTTTCTTACACAGTTACGTGTCTCTTATATAAATAATGTACAAAATTTTATCGAGATATTTTAAAGAAAAGAACAATTTCAAAGGAAATCCGATAACAAATAAAATCTTGACTAAACTTTACAAGGAAACGCGCGTACAACTTTATAATTAAGCTACGAGTGTGTTGAAGTGTGTAAAGTTGTTCGCCTTATTATAAACTTCCATGAAAGTTTCAGGTACTTCTTCTGTATTGCATACCAGCTGTGCCCCACGGTTTCACTTGCCCGCGGGACACATTCCTTGCCCGTGTTAAGACATATTTCAAGCTTAGAAATATTTGTCTTTCTACTCGGCTCCCCAGAGCCATCGCGTGATTTTGAATCGCCTATAACCTTCCGTAATAATTGAACTTTCAAATGCAAAAAGGATTTTTAGAATTCGATTGGTAGTTTCTGAGATTAGCGCAAACAACTTTATTATACTAAATATAAAAAGTAACCTAAAACGCTCAGTGATAATAAGAGTATATTTTTGTAACAGTGAAAGAATTTTAAAAATCGAATATTACATCGAACATCCAAATTCACAAACTTTACCTCCTTATATTAGTATAGATTGAATAAAACAAAATGAGTTTGTGAGTTTTTCTAATGTAATGAAGATATTATGTTTTGCTTGTTTACGAGCTCAAGTTAAATCAATGCTAGGGCAGTATTCGAATTAAAGGTACAACGCTGGCTACGCTTCCGTTTTTGTTTTTTTTGTCCTAATAACAGGAGGTAATGTTTTTCGCGCATATGTATAGGTCCGTTCGTTTGTGAATTTCTGTAGCTTCAACGGCTTGACCGATATTTAAGAGTGAGATATCATTAGTTTCGTAATCTTCCCAGGAGTGTCATATAAATTAATTATTACTTATTCCCATCTCTTCCTCATGTTGGATAGAGATGGAGATAGAATGGCAACCTTATCCACCTTACCCTCTTTTTCTTAAAAATAATCTGCCAACGCATCTTTAAGCGAGATTTATGTGTCTACCATTTTATAATCCGGTTACAATAATATCGGATTATCGTAACGGTACTTAAAAATCTGTTACCAGTTTAAATAAATAGGTTTGTGGAGCTTGTTGCAGATATACAGTCACAAGTTGTCGTCCGTAGGTTACTGTGTGCACAATACACCACGTATTTGAGTTTTTTGTCTTGTCAACGCAATCATTTATAATTTGGTCCTTCAAGCCGGACCTGAACCAGCAACATATGAATCTACATTCCACCACACCGGTTGCTGCTGTGGTGATTGCTGTGTTGTTATTGGATAACATTAGTTACCTAACTTCAGATGACCCACTTGGTCGTTTACCTCCTCGTACCTACCGTAATAATGTTCAATTAACAGAGTGAATACAAAGAACACAAAGAAAAAGTTTATCAAAGAGCTAAAACTTTAGCAAGTAACAACTAAGTACTTCCACGACAAGTTAATAAGTTATAAGCAAAATAATTTCACTTCGGAGAAAAGAAGAGAAAATAATCCCGGACTGTCTTTTAAATTTTAAATGCAGAAAGTCGATTGTGAAATATTGCTATTATTTTTTCTCTGGCGTTTGAAGCTTGTGATCTGTAAGAAAGCTTTTGTAAATCACCCTGTCTTACATTTCAACTCCGCGACCAAGACTATAAAAACGTGAATTAAATAAATTTTTTCTTTTAAATTTTGTTACCTCAGAATTTTGAAATTTGTGAGTCTATCTTGAAAATCATTTTTGCAATCGATAGTTTTTGTTTCCACATGGGGGAATATAACCACCAGCAAACCAGTATTTCCAATACGTATAAATATAAATTTTGATTCTCTCATACTTAAAGTCATTTCCGTTTAGTCTTGTAAGTCAAAATGTCTTTTCGAACGCCACCCAAAGCACTTTGATAAAAGTTTCAGTGAAACCCCGGACCGCAGTCTCGCCGCAGTTTATAAATTCAACAAAGGTATCTCTCGATAAGGTATTCTCTTCGCATCTGTATTTTATAGGGTACTAAATCAGTTCCGCGTACATTTATTAGTCAATGAAGAATAAATGTTGGATGTTGTTGGTAAAAGCTTCACAGTTTATTTACAAAGAAAAACAATTAATTCTTTAATTCAGTGTTTTAAATATTGTAAGGCTGACCATGGAATCAAATCAGTACCAAATCCATAATAAAGACCACCAATTCGTAAATTGGTATGAGCTTGTAAAGTCCCTATTTCACTTGGTCACGGCACGTGTGAACGGCTGAACCGATTTCGTTAATTCTTTGTTTTGTGTGTCATTAAGAAAAAAAAACAAAAAAATTAAGAAAACGACCAAATTAACTTTTCAAATGTAGGTAACCGAAGAGCTTTTGGCATAGCGCGGTTAACTTAAGTAGGGGACGAAAATTTGTATGGATAAACTACCTGTACGAAGCCGGGGCGGGTCGTATAATTAATTAATAATGTTGACCACTAATCGTGGTACTACTAATTTTTCGGAGATGTCGTTGCTGGTAACCTTATTGACGGTTCTTACAGCTTCATCTGATACAGGGCTCGCGATCCCAGTGATCTTGAGCTAAAGTCTAATCGTGGTACTGGTAAAACTTGGAGTAAAAGATAATTGTTTCCATAAAATACTAATATTATAAATGCGAACGTGAGTTTGTTTGTATGTTTCTTACTTAAAACTGTTCTCGAGGAATAGAAAAATACCTAATACTTTAATTTACAATATCGGTTGCCATGGTAACATTATATGTTTTGACAATAACAATTTATTGACACATGTTATCTATAATTCGAAGTTAATATATACGGAATCATTGTTACAAGAATTTTCAGCGTGGACAATGAGAAATGAATGCGTGCGAAATCGCGGTCCAACAGCTTGTCTCTCATAAATGAAAGTTACTAAGTGTTCGGAACCTTTATTATCTTAATTTTTAAATATTAAGCGCTGTAATATCACAAAATGGTTCCTGCAAATGAATGCAATCCAAGTTGGGCTATTTTAAGCATTCGAATTCCTTTAAAGTTTTTCAATCTAAATTTTGCTCTCCGAAATGCATGTGAAGGCGTAAGAAATCTGAGAAAAAAAATGTACGGATGTAAAAATAAAGTAAGAAAATATAACTTAAAGTAAGCTAAAGCTGAAAAATGTTTACAGATAAATAAATGTGCGCTCATGCCCGTAACCCAAAGGGATAGGCAGACATCATGGATTTCCATTTGGCGCGATCATGGCAATGTTTACAGTTATTTTATGATTTATTTCCCCATTTCCATTCTTATATCGGAGCAAAAGGTTAATATGGTATAGGCATGTTATGAGGACGGAAGTATGGCATGTGACAATGAGAGTTTTAAGTATGGATGTAAAATATGTTGGTAGAGGTAGACCTAATATGATTCGTAAAAGATGACATGAGACAAAAAGGAGTGACTATTGAATGACGGTTGATGAAAAGGCATGGAAGAAGGAAATTGGTGTTGTACCGACACCGACAGAGCAGGTGGACTAACATTGGACATACAGATAGTTTCCATGCTTACGTTTATTGATATTGCGGTCGAACGAAGTGATTTGATTGTAGTTTATTGTGCGTACTGTATATAAGAGAACAAATGGCCGGCGTCAGTTTAAACATCCAATTATGACGTATGTACCTTCAAGAGAAAATTGAAGAGGTTAACGTTAACCATCTAGTTGTATTGCGTACCATTTTCAATCACTTAATATCTGGTGGATATGAATTCATTATTTAAAAGAAAAACAAGTTGGTATGTGTGGATCTATGGATGTTTGTTACTCTTTCACGCAAAAACAGCTGAACGGATATAGATCAAATTTGGCACAGAGACCTAGCACATAGACTTTTTACTCCGGAAAAATGTAAGCTTCCCACAGGATAATTTCATTTGTTTTTACATGTGCCTATCTACAAATACAAAAGGTAATGTGTGTGTATGTATGTTCTCTATAGATTCCGAAACCCGTGCGAAGCCGGGGCGGATCTCTAGTACGGAATAAATTTTAAGTGCAGTACAAAACGCCATAAGTGTGTGTGGAATATGGCTTAACACTTGGTTTAGTATAAAATATTGACTCCTAGAGCCTTTTCAAAGACATTACCTTAATCAAGTTTTTATAATTCGGAATATTTTCAATTGTCACGTATAGCGTGCACTTTGGACTAACCATCTGTGATGCTATTACTACGGCACCATTCCTATTTCACCATTTCGCGCGTATGACGATTGTCTATTCCATTGTGACCTGGAGCCTTCGAAGAGTGAGGTATCATGAGATTATTATTCATCCGCGGTGTGTCATAGGTAATACTTTGATTTTATGAATGGGAATAATCATGTAGTTAGTCGATTTTTTTTAAACTTAACTATTACTTGTTTTCTTAGAAAGTCTACGGTGAAGGATGAAGAAGAAGGAAGAGGTGGAGTAGAATTTTTTAGAGGATAAGCATAATCTTAACGTAAATTAAGTCCAGCACATTTCCAAGTGACCACTAAATCTATATCTGTTTCTATAACCTACTACAGTTAGTCATACCGTATTCTGTTCATAGTTGAACGCTTAGACC
>JWHW01025053.1:44102-69772 GCA_000931545.1 Papilio glaucus | reverse complement strand
TGTAAGTTTCCTACGCTATTACTTCATTTGTTTTTACAAGAACCTATCTACAAATACAAAAGGCATTGTGTGTGTGTATGTATGTTCTCTATAGGTTCCGAAACGGCTACCCGTGAGAAGCCGGGGCGGATCTCTAGTACGGAATAAATTTTAAGTGCAGTACAAACCGCCACAAGAGTGTGTAGAATACTGCTTAACACTTGGTTTAGCAACATAAAATATTGACTCCTAGAGCCTTTTCAAAGACATTACCGTAATCAAGTTTTTATAATTAGCAATATTTTCAATTGTCACGTATAGCGTGCACTTTGGTCTAACCTTCTGTGCTATTACTACGGCACCATTCCTATTTCACCATTTCGCGCGTATGACGATTGTCTATTCCATTGTGACCTCCTGTAGCCATCGAAGAGTGAGGTAGCATGAGATTATTATTCATCCGCGGAGTGTCAGTGGTAATACTTTGATTTTATGAATGGGAATAATCATTTAGTTAGTCGATTTTTTTAAAACTTAACTATTACTTGTTTTCTTAGAATGTTTACGGTGAAGGATGAAGAAGGAAGAGGTGGAGTAGAATTTTTTAGAGGATAAGCATAATCTTAACGTAAATAAAGTCCAGGGCATTTCCAAGTGACGACTAAATCTATATCTGTTTCTATAACAACAGTTAGTCATACCGTATTCTGTTCATAGTTGAACGCTTACACCATTTGTCATCATTGACTGTTTCTGTTTTTATTCAATTGTGTTATGCGTGCGATGTGTTATAGAACACCTTACATAAGTTATTAAACCCGTATGATACAGACACATTATTTATCTTTAATTATCATCATGTTGAAAGGATGAACGAAAGGAAATCGACAAGAGAAATTTATGTTGCAAAGTGACAGTGTTGTTTGTCAAAGCTACCTCAAACGGACGATTTGAGGTAGCATTTCGCCTCGAATTAAATGATGACGCGAAAACAAAAGTTAGTCCACGTCTTGGCAGCCTTTAAGTTATTAAGGTTCTGAGAGTGAGTGGTAGTGTTGGTAGCGGTCGTCTTAAACATTTAGTCGTCTTAAACATTCTTTAGTGCGTCATCAATCATGTTGATGGCGTACTAAAGAATGGCGGTATTAAGCGTACAGACGAGCATGTATAGATGTAGAAGCGAGAGAGCTGTGCTAAGACCGTGCCCAATGGAAATGCGTAATCTCTGCCTATGCCTTTGGATAAAGGAGCCCTTTATTATTATACTTCATCCTCTGACCTTCATCTACTGCCGGCGCAAAGGGCTGGCAACTTTTCAGTAACTGTGCTAATTGTAGCAGATCTCGATGGAGAACGATTGCTATTTAAAATTATGTGAGTCGCTTACTGCATTACTAAACAATAAATATTTACAATGTAACTAGAGGGTTATGATTGAGATTAGGAAAGCAGTGAAGAACTGTTCCAACACACAATAGACAGCTCTATTAATTACTGGTCTGGGTATTTTGTATGATAATAACTCGATGGTTATTCCGCATAGCCGACGTAAGTTTGTCTTGAATTTTCCTTTAGGATACGCACTGGGTTTACAAACAGACTCGACGTGTCTATGTTATTACATGTTATATCTATATTGAGCAGGCGTGATGTGATGGTCCTTATCTATGACGTCATTGTTTAATAGACGTACATGATAGATCAGTAGTCACTTTCCTGTTCGGTTTTATTCTTGCGGATTCCTTTGGTAAAATATTCTTCTTAAGACGTGTAAGTATTTTATATTTAGTTATTACTTGTTATTAATTAAACATACTAATTGTTCGTGTTGCGTACTTGTTTCCTCGAGCAGTTTGCGAGGTTCTTCTCAGATTACCATAAATTGATTTCTTAACCTAAAAATAACTTTTCCTGTATACTTTTCAGTCGCTTATAAATATGTATAATCTGAGCACTGCGTGGCCCTGTGGTTTAGGCTTCGACTTACGTACTCTAGGTCGCGGGTTCGAAACCAGGCTTGTGCTCTACATTGTGTAATTTATTTCATCATCACTGCTCCAAGAATGGTGAAGGAAAATATCGTGAGAAAACCGGCATGTCTTATCACCACCAAATTCACACACATGTGACATCACTGGGCTAGTTTAAAATTAGGTATTGCAATGAAACAAATTTTACCAATTTTAACGCGTTATTCAATGTTTTGAAACGTCGGGTGCCAAAACATTAAATATACCCTTTTATATTAGATAAATTCTGTAAAATTAGCTTAATTTCAATGTGCAGCATTTTTCAAATTGCAGCACAAGTTTTTTTGTAAAACCGTGTTCTTCTGATAATCCTACGACCAAGCATATTTTTTCTACGAGTTACGAGTACTTGCAATTTTTTTTTACTGATTGCAAACTTTCTGTTTTTTTTGGAGGAATATAATAGACTTACACAGTAGGATAGACCTAAATAAACAATTTGATCCAAATAATATATTTCAGGGGCTTACAGAGCATCTCATTTAATTTGCAGGCGTCTGTAAACGTTGCTTTTGTAATGTTTGCGCGCGCACTCCGCCGAGCAACTGGTTATTCATTGAATATTAAATATTAACGCGCAGCGGTACCAGTAGGCATTAAACAACGCCCGACGTCGAATTCTTACTAAATCCGGACTGCAAGAGGCAAAGAATCTTTAATGCCAAATATATTCTTTTTTTTTTATAAATGATACTGGTTTATTTTGCGTTTATTATTTTTTTTAAATGATTAAAGTAAACGCTTGGTCACAATCCCACCCGATGTTAAGTGGTGATGTGGTCAAACGGTACGCAATACTTTTCCAACAGCCTACAGCACAAAAGTATTGCGTGGGGATGTTTTTATTTTTAATTTATTAGGTTTCATTTAATTATTTACCCAATAAGATCATATTTTAATATGGTTATTGTATTCAGACATAAAAGAGGCGAGAACAGGAAGTTAATGACAAATACAACCTCTACTAAATTTATATGGGTCACTAGCGTGGATGCTTCTATTTATTATTGATTTATGATGAAAAAATACATGTTGTTATGTGTTCTTTATTATAAAATACCTACGAGCGCTATGTAGGTCTGTCTCTATTTCCTTACTCTATGGTTACATCGTTCCGCGGCCGCCGTCCATGCGGTACAAGTCGGTTGAAAACATAAACGCATGGCGCCTTGACCAAGCGGACGTCCGCCGCCTTTTTACAATCTTTGTTTACGTTTTACTTTTCGTTCTTAACTTTTTATACGTCCATATCAAAATTATATTAAATTATTATATAAAGGTGCTTTTAATGCCTTCTACGTGTTGTATTTTATTTGATAATATAATAAACTTTATCCTGACTGAGTTGTGGAGAAAGTCTTGACTTAACTATGAATGGTGTTGTGATGGATGAACGAACTGATAAGGCGGGAAGTGACGATCGGTGAGTTATAGTTAATAAATAATTAAATTTAACTTTAATTGTTTTTTTTCTCTTTATTTATTATAAACAAAAATGTACACAAGAAGTTATACTTCTTTAGTATAATAATATCGTAATAAAACAAATATAACTAAAAAATATATCCTGTATGTCAGTACGCTTTGCTTCTTAAAAACAAAATGCAATTGATAACGGTTTATAAATATTACATTATTATTTACACTTTTTAACTTAGGCTTTTAAATAATAATTTATAATGTAAACAAGTTAAAAAAATTATCTTCCTTTAATCTCAAATCAAAAAACACACTCAAAAAATTTTATAATATAAAAAATACTTAATACGAATCCTCACAACAAATTATCATTCACGAACAAATAAAAGAAACAAAAGTCACATCGTAAAAATTTGCTCTTAATTTTTTTTCCAAACGCGCCAAAAGAAGTTATACTTCAAGAATATAATTAAACTGTGTAATTAAATACTGTGATTAAAAACCTAAATAAAGGTTTAAGCTTACTGCTAACTCTAAATCTTTTACATTTACTTCTGTATTTTACTTGTTTATTAACTTTAAGTTATGTAATATGAAAAACTTGCAACCATTACTTTAAGCAAGTAATAGATTAATAATTAAAAAGTACTTTGATGAGTCCCAAATCTATTCCTCCTCCCTAGTGGAAGAGGATTGGATGGGAAAAGGAAATATCCATTTTCCTATCCATTCCCTCCTCTGTCCACTAAAGGTAGGCAACGCAACTCATTAGCTTGTTGCGGATGCTATGGGTAGCGATCACTTAATAACAGTTGACTTGTTCTTTTGCCAACTTCTTTTATTAAAAAAATATATTTATTAATATAAAATTATTAAAAAACTCAATTATTTAATAATGTAATGAAGCAAGCAGTAGTGCAGTAATTTTATCTTTAATGATGTAACAACTTAATCAGAATAATTTGCTTACATGATTATAAACTGGTAATTAATTACATTGAAATGAATACATTTATATAAAATCTTATATACATGAATACAAAAATAATTTACGACACTAACAGGTGTATGTTGTAATTAATGAAATGTTAATTAAATCATACGTTAACATTGCAACATGATGTCAATACATTAACCGCAGTCATTATGAACTGTTGATTGATATTTAACTAGCAATCCGTCCCAACTTCACTCGGATAGAGAGATAGACGAATAAAAATCTATAGCCTGATATAGAAGCTATTATTAGTGAAAGAATTTTAAAAATTGGTTCAATTGGTTTTTAAATTTAAACAAACAATAAAATCTTTTCACTTTATATTATTACTAGAGATTCGCACCGGTAGCACTAATTGGGTTAATCCGATCGGTACCAAACTTCACAGGATCTGGCGGGTGATCAGTCAAATCGGTCCAGACGTTTGGATGTCTATAGGAAAAGTACATACACACACACCGCCTTTTACATATATAGATAGTATATTACAACCAGAACAGTTAAATTAGTAAGAGCAGACATTATGCGAATGTGTGGTGAATCCGGGAAGTGACAAGACCCCATAGAATATCGGCTTAAAGTAGTAGTATTTTCTTCTTCTTTTTGAACGAATGAGTTACCTTAGACATTCTCTTATTGCACGCCTCATAGCGGGAAGCGCTTCGATAGTGCATGATTACCACCATGTCAAAATAACGCATTTTTTTCAAACTGAAACTGCCTTTATTTTATTTATATTAACAGTGGTAGAGCCCGCAACAACAAAATCTGATGCACAAATTGGTCGGTTCGACGGGTGAAATACCACGACCTCATAAAATAGATCCCTTCCTAATAAGGATAGCATGGGAAGGTGAAGAGGATTGAACGGGGATGAGATGTATGGGGAGAAGGAATATCCTTTTTCCAGTTTATCCACTCCTCCGTCCATTAAAGGTTGGCAACGGATCTGCGACTCATTTGCTTGTTGCCTATGGTTAACGGTATCTTAAAATCAGAGGCTTGCTCGTTTGCTCGTAAGATAAAAAAATGAATCTTTTGTGTGTTTACGGCAATGCATTCGATGCTTTTTAAATTCATATATTTAATTATATAATAAAAAAAATCCTTTTGAAAAGTGTTTTCGTGGACGTCCGGATATCTGTGTATGGATGTGTAACGATTACGCCCCAATACTATGTATGTATGTCCGTTCCATTGTGACCTTAGCATGAACGGCGTACTCTCTCTCCCTTTCTCTCTTTTCAGCCAATAAAAAAGTTGATGATCATACTTTTAGCAACTTGAATGACATTTGCGGACATTTGACAGCTAGTTAGCTAATTTTTTCTTTGATCATCCTTTCAGAAACTGATAGACTGAAAACGAATCAGTAACATTTCTTGTATTCTCTTAAACTTTCTTAACGTCAATTAATCCATTTTCTCTTTTTCCAAGTAATAGAGAAAAATTGAATTATTGAGAATATAATATAATATAATAATAAATCAGCCTTTTCTAGAATGTTCTCCACTGCAGGGGCACAGGCCTCCTCTCCGAGAGAGGGATTTATTGAGAATGCTTTAAGCTATTGTTTCAGATTAAAATAATAAACAATAATGTGCTGCTGTAATAGTCTGTCAATAGTATAAAATGAAAAGTGTCCGACTCGTTTGATGTACGTTCGAATAAAGCTTTCGAAGTTTGAGCTAAATGGATTTTGTTTTACTTTTCACGATCCATTGTTTTTATTATATTAAAACTACATAAATGGCAAAACATTTTATCCGTTATAATTATATGTTAGTGAACAATACGCCTAACAACTTTATTAAGCTTGAGCATAATCATACTCGCCTTCTAATCTAAGAGAATGAAAAAGTTATCCTTAAATTTTATAATAAAAAAAAGTACCAAGCACGAAGAAATAATGTAAAACATGTATATATGTGCGTGTTTTGTAGATCTTAATAATGTCAAACGCCAATAGCCTAATGATTGAGGGAACGGACTACAATTTGCCGTTTGGCTAGTGTCTTGATCAATCTTCCAAGACAAACTTAAGTTGGATAGGTAAACGATTCATTAAAGAATTTACTAATTTTACTATGAAAAACACGAAATAACCAATGTGAACCTTCTGGTGATAACAATAAAAGCTAAAATAAAACCACTCGCTAATGGCAATAGTTTGACAGGCTACACGTAGACAGCAAAGAAATATTAAAAGATAGAAACCCTTGTTGCACAATTAATAAATCTAAATAAATTTTAAAGAACGACGAAGGATATAAAACAAAGCAATTTGATACAATCGCCTTCAACGTAAAAAAACTCTAACATCTGGCATCTGTTTTGTATCCGAATAACAAAAAACATATCAAAACCACAGAATATACGCAGCCATTGTAATTCACACCTTATTCAGATGAATTGAGGGGACTATTTGAAACGCCTTGAATTGACTGGGTATCAAGTCATAATGTGAGAATCGGAATAACACAAAAAGCACAAGGGATCTGACAAATACAATCGTTAAATCTAAAATGTATAAAAAAAACACGATCGTGATAAAATGTAGTCCCTTGTTTCAACTTAAAACATAGGATTTCTTTTCTCCCGATTTTGACATCAATATTTGTTTTTGCAAATTAAATGTTTCTAATACTTAATAATTTAATAAGTCTGTAACAGATTTTTTCTTCCAAAATAAGACTGCATCTGCAACTCGAAAACTCGTTGCAGATGCCTATGGGCAGTGTTCCTTTAATATCGGATGATCCGTTCACTCGTTAGCCGCATTCTTCTGTGAAAAAAAGACTTTTGTTGATTTTAATTATGACTATCCTCCTACAAGGGTAATACGACCATTACAAGTAAAAATGTATTACATACACGGGTACATGTATATACCTTAACAAAGACAACATACAATTTGAGCGACAGTAAGTCGTTATGTTTAGAGCGTATTTGCAAAAGCGTGGTCCCCCTCGAGACCACGTTTTAACAACGACGAGTTATAGAGCCAATATTGACCCGGATTATTATTCATAAACCAGTATCTTAGAACATTGGAGTTCTCAAGTTTGACATGTTATTTTTGGTAGGTATGTGTTACTCAAAAGACAATGTGTGTAGATTTTTTATCCTCACAATAAGACGACAAGCAGGATAAATTAAAGTTATAATTGCCATTTTCACCTTGAAATATATATTTTATTAATAGAGACATTCCAGAGTCCAATATTTTCACAAGTCTTCTATTTTTTCCTGATTATCTGACAATGGAACAATTTATCTTTTAAGCTTAATACAATAATAAATAAATATACGCTCACGCCCGTAACCCAGAGGGGTAGGCAGAGATTATGGATTTCCATTTGGCGCGATACTGGCACACCTCTCTCGCTTCTTCTACATCCATAAATCTACGCATACAAGCTCGTCGGATACAGGTACTCCTTATATCGCCCTTCTTTAGTATGTGACTAATCTGATCGATATAAGTTCTCCTAATAGGACGTCCCCTACCAACTCTGCCACTCAACTAACTTTTGCAACATGAATAAAAAAAACAAAAAACTTTTTTTATGTACTTACAGTTTTACAACCTTTATCCGACCTGCCAATCAACATCTCCGTCTCCTGTCCGTGTATGTGGGTTCGGCACAACAGGCGTCTTCCATATAGATATATCATCCGTCATTTCAGTTGTCCCTTCTTAATTGTGTCACCACCACGCAACCCATCCATCTTTTCTCAGGTNNNCCGCCATATCCTTTCACATTCATATCTAAAACTCTCTTTGTCACATGCCATTCTTGTAAATATGACGTGTTGACCTTTTACTCCTTAATTTATCTATCTCGATTCGATTCAATCGAAATTTAAAAAAAACCTGTATCTGTGACGTAGCCACACATACGAAGTTCACCTATCACCGAATTTTTGAAAGGACATACGATATGATGATGAAAATGATTCACCCTTGACTGTCAATGAGACTTCATGGGTCTTAATAAGCTAAGAAGCCTTTAGATGATTTTAAGCTCTACTCTGATTTTTTATTTCTCACAAACGGTCAATACTACGGTGAGATTAACGGTGGTAGAGCCCACAACAACATCTGTTGCACGAATAGGCCGGCTCGAGCGGTGAAATACCACGATATCACAGAAAACAGGCGTGAAGTAGAAGTATTCTGCGTTTCGTTTGAAGAGTGAGGTGCCGGAGGCCTAACTTCAGTTCTCTTCCCATTCCCACCCTTTCCTTATAAGGATAGGATGGGAACAGGAAGAGGATTGGACGGGGAGGGTTAACGGAGAAAAGGAAATATCCTTATTCTTGTCTACGCCCTCCTCCGTCCATTAAAGGTGAGCAACGCATCTGGAACACATTTTCTTGTTGCAAATGACTATATGGGTAGCGTTCATTTAACATCAGGTGATCCGATCCGCATCACTTGCTCGTGTGCCGCCTTATTCCATAAAAAAAAGATTTTCTTTTTTAAATTTCCTTCACCAATATAATTTACTGTATTCATATTTTTCTTCCATCGTAATTTTCCAAGGCCTTGGCTTATTTCAACAAAATAATTTATTTCATTCTCTGCCTTTGTTTTTCATTTCTTTCATTGTTTGCTTAAAAAAATCTTCACTTGTAAAACAATCTTTACAAGGAAGGTTGTTTGTGTTATGTAATTTGTATTGTTCGCTCTACTACTGGTGTCTAATAATTAATTATATTCAATAACTTAATACAAAACAACAAAATACCGATAAAAAAGTAAAACAGAATTAATAAAAACATGTCTGGCAATGTACCGACCGAAAATTATCTATCAAATAAATCGGGTGTTTGTAAAAAAGGGTATCATTTATGATATCTACACTTAGTGCGAATGATAACAACTAAATTCGGCTACCAGTTGTCCTCCATTTAATCGAATAGCAGGTACAAAGAATTATTTTCAATCATTTCAATATACTGTCCCCGTGTTCCAAAATGTGTTGTACAATTTTTACATTCTGACCTCGGGTTGCATGTATACATTTAATACCGATTTACAAGATTGAAATCATAATCTCAAGATCTTTAATATAATCAGTTAATAACTAACTGTTATCAAAGAGTTTTACGCAAATCTTCGTCCTTTCTTATTTTCTTTTGTTCCTGGTTAAGGAATTACGGAGGAAATAACAAAGAAAATATTAATTAAATACAATTACATGCTTCAATCCGTTTATTATATAATTCTATACTGCATATAATATATAACTTTATTTACTTCTTGTTATTCTTTGTCTTTGTTTAAGTAATATTATTTTGCAAGTAAAACAAAATGGTAAATTAAATATTTATAAGTTTTTACTATACTGTTGGCAAAGATGTTACATACCTCCAGATGGAGCATCCGGAACGTGTCACCGCTGGTAATTAAACGCGGTAAAAATCGAGCTTCACTTTCGAATAGTGAATTTGTATTGAACGCGGTATCTGAATGTAATAATCTATGACTGTAGGCTTGTGTTATTTGATAAATACAAAATATCTTTCTTAATAATTATAAATACAGTTATTTTTATATTAAAATAGAGGGATGATATATGTGCCTAAAACGAGTGAACTCTTAAACTATTGTTTTGATTTTTATAGTTCATTTAAAAACTACATTATTCAGAGATAAGGTAACCTCTATTTTTATTATTAACGTGTTGAAATTACACGAGTGATGCCGGGAATAAACAACTAGTATGTTAAACAAATTAACCTCTTTGGTCATTGACTCGTGCGAAGGTCTAGGAAAGTTTATCGGTATAATTGTGAAACGCATATTTTCTTACCGCAGCGATACATATTTTAAAAACAAGAATACTTGGACCGGTTACATACACCGCAATTTGTGATAACGTATTTATACACTGCATATAATGTTTTAAAATCGAGAACTGAAATCGAGTAATCCATTTGACCACCTCTACGCGGCTTCGTATACTATTTTAAACATTTTAATGTATCGAAATTACTCGATATTGTTTTCGAGTACATTTATTTTCTATTTAAAATGTTATAAACACAGTCGACTAACGACCGTGTGTGTTAATACATTTAAATTTAAGTTATAATGGGGCATAATTATAGGTTAAGTTTGTTCGGTAGGACACATAGAGTTATATATAAAAATAGATTTATCAAGGACACTCTATTTTTAAGATTTGGTTTGTTGCGTTTGACATAAAATATCAAAATAAATGTAAAAACGTATATGTCAATGATTCGTTCTGTTACCAATTTATTGATAATTTATATAATGTTTAGTCAAATTATAAACAAACGAAGTTCACAATCGATCGGTGACATATGTAAATAGAAAACAATTGTATTGGTAAATGTTTAGAAAATTTAAAATTCTTGTTGCATCCAATTAATAAAAGCCATTTGTTTCCGTTCTATGTTAAAGACCGACAACGCATGTTTGTTACTTTCCCTTCATTCATCATTTCAATATGCCCGAACCACCGAACCATACATTTCTCAATTGTAGTCACACCATCTACTTTTAAGCCACACCTTTTCCTTATAACGCTATTTTCAACCTACTATTCAACTCTTCATACACATATCATCAGATGATGTGTGTTTGATTGAATGTTCAAAATATACGACAACGGGAGTACTTGGCACTTTGCTTAACAAATAGTATAAGGTTGCAGTCCTCGCGTCGGATTGTCTCCGTGTATCATATTGATTTGGCTATATTTACTTTACTGTACGTCACTATTTAGATTATATGTATCATATTTTGTTTATATATGTCTCATTTTACGCCCTTTTATTTTTCAATAATAAATACATCTATACCTTGTTTCATAGCAAGATTTTTGTAAACAAAAGGTTTTTACTTTAAAATTCGTAAATTCCAAAATATTTGCCGATGTCAATGTCATTTGTAGTACTATATAATAAGTAAGAAATGTCGAGAGACTCCTGTTTTATTTAAGACCTTGTAAGATAAATGTAAACACCACATTCATATCTGCAAAGGAACCCCTAAAACATACATCTTGAAGTCGAACTATAAACTCCAAGTGAAAATAAAACTATAGTAAAAACTCTATAAGGTCATTTCGAACGTAAGTCCTGGACGTCAAACGTGTCTAGACATAACATTAAACAAGTAGGGACATCACTATAAAAAAAATATCGTAACAAGTTGTGAGCTCATCGCCTTAGTACCTAATCGACTTTACTTCATTGCTTAAATTCTTATAGTAGTCATACGACAACCCACTAATTTCGACTCTTATGACGGTACAACGCCAAACGAAGTGTTGGTATTAGTATTAAAATTGTTGACAGGGAAAGATCTAGAGAACTAACATTGACCAGGTGTGTATGTCTCAACAAAGCTGTTAGCTTAAGCTGAAATTAAGAGTACCGCAACTGATGCACGTGGGCATAGGTATCTTGATGTAGCAAGATAACCAAAACTGCGGCAAATGAAAATTCTTTACCAATGATTTTCCCTTTGGGTAGTGGGCATGAGTTTTTCTTATTTTTTATTTACTAGAGGTAGTTTAGTCCCTTTTCTGGAGGTTAGATAGATGGACGATCCCAGCAACGCAGATTATAATAACTTTAGCTAATATTTTTTGTGTTCATGTGTTAGTGCTAAAAATTATCTGTACCAATGTGATGGTTGACGACCCAGGAGAACTTTAATCTATCAGATTAGTGACATACTATAGAAGGGCGATACAAGTAGAAGAAGCGAGAGAATGAATGCTACCTACCTAATCCGTGATCTCTGCCTACTCCTTTGGGTTACTGTCGTAATGTTTGTAACTTCTAAATTAAAAGTTTAGAATAGTATACTTTTAGTTTTGAAATGGCCCAACACCGTTGTCGTTGGAAGAGAGACCAGGAGAGCTGACTTCTAATAGAGATGGGGAACAATCGGCTGAAGAAAACGATGTTACAGAAAGAATTCACTTTTCATCGAAGATACGTCGGATACTAAGCAGAATGATTCTATTTCTAAAGCGACCTCTTTCAATACCGATCAAATAAACTGAGTAATGCAACTGAATACAAAATAGACGTTTTATTATCGGCAGCGAGTCGAAAATAATATTTCTATTAATGTCGGGTTATATCGGAGCTGATAACCCGTAGATAAACTCTAGCGATGAACTGACGTCTGGTCGCGCGGAACACGTACTGTCATGAACAAAGGTGCCTTTCAGTGCGTTCTTAAAAAAGAATATGTTACCAATTTAGTAGGTACAGAAGTGAGGTACAACTATATACAACTACTAAAGTGAAATATCTCCTTATTCTGCAAACATTCCATTTTCAAAAATCCATTTCCTATTTAATTGATCTAAATGACTGTTACAATTTTAGTTTGAACATGAAATAAATACTTTATAATTAATAAGAACACATCTGCATTCGGATGTAGTCCTTGAGTTTTTGAGTTTTAAAATCAAAACGCTTGAGGTCTTTGATCCTTTGACTTGTATTTATCATTCTGATTTCGCTAAAATACGAACAAATGTACTCGATATTAATCTTAAGAGATATTGTAAAGACGTGGGCGGTGAAACGAATGACGAGACTTGTAGAACTAGAACAGTACCTATCGAACATTTACTTTGATGCTATTTCAATCAACTTGTACCAGGTTACGTGGTTCAAGTTGATTTAAATGGTATCAAAGTAAATGTTCATTAGGTTATCCGCTTATAGTTGGCAAACAAACTAATGCAAATCTGTAAACAAGTATATTAATAGAAGTCTAAAAGAAGTAGTAAGTAAAAAAAAATAAGCAAAAGGTTACAGTGGTATGCGCATGTTATGAAGAGGGAAGAATGGGATGTGATAAGAAAAGACTTGAGATGTGACATGAGCATCTACTGAGATGATGGTTGTTAGAAAGACGTGGATGAAGGAATCGTGAATGAAAGGTGCCGTCACTCGGTGCACTCTCCGTGTGGGAAGGGGTTGCGACCTATAGCACGGCACTCATTATATGAAACGCAGAAGTATAAATAACTCGTCTTCGTGTCGGTGTTCAACGAGGTTATGTCGTCTACTAGTCGAACCAGCTCATTCTTGCAACAGCTACTGCTGATAAGAATTTTGCTATGGGATTAGATGGCAAAATAACTAGGACCACTTTGAAGTAGCTTTCCATCTCTTTCTCTAGCGGTAGCATACCTACCAGTATATCAAACTTGACGCTAAGTGTTTTTATTTCACGTTAATAACCATTTCTTTTTTCACGAATCTAATGTCAACTTAAAGTGACTGGCTGAAATTTAAAAAGATATTGTGGCTACGCGCGGGCAAGTAAGCTTGCGTGTTTTACGTTACGTGCCTTCAAACATAAAAGCAAATTCTCTCAGACGTGGGCCTAATTTCCTTTGCATTTAATTGAAAGAGAACATTAACCTCAAGTGAGGCGAAAATAGCTCTATGTTTAACAAGTTATTTCGCTTGTTTTGTTTATTTGTCCTTAACACGCAAGGACGTCTTTTGAGATTTGTCGAGTAAGGTAAATAAAGTTGTAGAGTATAGCTGAAGATAAATAAAAATTATATAAATCTCAGAACGATATAAAAATGAGGTTTAGTTTAATTTAGTAAAGTCGTCGAAACACAAGTTTTATTAAAGTTTATTTAGGTCAAGGTGGCGAAAGCACCTCCGCCTTAGTTCTTTATTTAAACGAGTTATTTTGTGTGTTTTTTCCACAAGTTTTGTCTAAACTAAGCACCCCTTGAGATTTGTAGAAAAAAGGACACGCGTTTAAAACAGAGTTCGTTTCCTTTCGCTGAATTCTTGTAGTTTTTTTTTTAATTTAAATACCTTATTAAACTCCCTGTACTTACTTAAAATTATCTCTATTATCTTTAACTTCTGATAAGTTACTTTCGCAACTCATTTTTTAAAAAACAAAAGAAGTTGACGTATTTTTAATTATGGTAATAATATTTTTTTTTAATTTTGAAAATATACAAAAAGTAGTATAAGGAAGCGATCGCTTATGACAATCCCCTAGGCTTTTGATGTTACTGTTACACTATTTTCTAGTCCAGCTGTAACAAGCCGAGGTCTAGCAAGGTCTAGCCCCTCAAGCCGAAAATAAAAGTGATAATTTGCTATAAAGAACTCCGCTCTAAAAATATCAGCAACTCGGAATTGCTCAGTAGAATTGGATTGGATTGGAAATTTTTTGCAACATTACTAAGAACTCAGGAAAAATTCTCATACTAAGCCAATTTCATATTTTTGGATAAATCCAAAAAATATAAATAATGAAGTATTATTATTATAAATAGGTAATGTGATGGTAACCTCTATTAAAGGTCAATATACAAGGATCGTTTTTCCAAACAGTTATCGGACCTTCTAATAATCTAATCTGTCTTACCCCTTGAACCTGCATATTTCTTAACATATGGCAATACTTATATCATAAATATAATAATAATAACGTCTTATGCAACAGAGCCAGGTTCCACCCTTTCACACTCCCTCGAGCCAAATCGAATCGTCGGCTCTCAATTCGTATCCGTGCAAAAGCCATATAGGCAATCTGCCATAAAAAAATATTCCACAGTAAACAAGAAAACTACGCAGTTGTTTCAATACATTCCTAATTCTGTAAGCGTCTTAATGAATAAATAATTAAATGTCCATTAGTCATTTGCTTACGTCACCGTGTGTTGAGATGTAAGGTAGAACATTTTACTAACACCGTAGCAATCGTTTTGTCAAACTAATGAGCCGGTTGGCGTGGTTAGTAAGATACTTGCTTTTCGCGCCGCAGGTCGTGGGTTCGATTCCCACCCAGGACAGACATTTGTGTGAACATGTTTGTTTGTCCTGAATCTGGGTGTAATTATCTATTTAAGTATGTATTTACGAAAGAATAGTAGTATATGTAAGTATATCAAAGTATAAAAATTGGAATGGCCGCCATGTACGGTAAATGACGTTTGTTTACGAGAATCATATCTTGCAATCGATATATGAACGTATGTATGTATTATATGTCTTATGTCTGTTATACTGTGACCTCCTGTAGCCTAAGCGATTTCACAGATTTGGAAGAGTGAGAGGACATCACCACACATGAGAGGGTTTTAAATAAATTATTACATGTTGATTTACAAAATTTAGAAGATTTTTTATATATCATTAAGGCCGAGATAAAGTACTTAAACTCAAATAACGTTACTAAGCTGGCTTAGCCAAAGCAAGTGCTTAGCGACGTTCTAAGCATGACATTTATATAAATAGCTAGTATTTTAGCATTTATTTTCGAAGAATGTTAACCTATGGTTTGGCTCACTAGTATTGGTTTTCGAGAACTCAGCACTTAACAATAAATAAAATCGTCTTGTTTTCAATTTTCAGAGTGAATTAAATGCGTGTAAATTCATATTTTAATGTGGTGTAATTTTTTTTCCAAAAATAATGTATGTGTGTGTATGGCCAATTTTTAATTCAAATTAATGTAAAATTAAGCTTGACAAGAAAATTAGGCGAATTCAGTTATTTTTTAAATAAAAAGAATCCGATTAATTGCGAACACTTCCAAAAAACTTCGTCTTTACTGCCCGTAGCGGATACTTTGCCATGCCAAGCCAAAGCCGTACTTCCAAAGTAACGCTTTTGACTAATGCTTAGCAACGACTGGCCATCTGTGTATCTCACGAATTTATTTCGGCCTAAGAGTAGCACAAGCTTATTGAAACGTAAATTTTTCCTTGTCGTTCAACCATTTAACTACTTTCTCTATTTTGGCTGTAAAGTTCTCTCAGGCCAATTTTTTCCAAAAACATATTTTAACATTGTTTATTGAATGTATGAAAATATATTTATGTTATTTAGTTTTATCTCTTACTAAATATAATAATATAACAAGTCAATAAAATAAAGTGCTCTATCTCTTGCAAACTGTATAACATAAAATTCCAAAGGTTACCTTTTGAAGTTTAAACACACCGAATTATCAGCCACAGGTTCTTTCGGCTTTGTTTTGTACATTATTCAAACATCGCCATCCGCGCCGCGGTTTGATCCCGCTTTGTCGCTTCGAATAGTCATACCTTTCCCTCCGTCGCTCCACCTCGACTACGATGACAAGGTATAATTATCCCTCAATCTCCGCAGCCCAAGCTCGATTCCAAGTTGAACTTCGTCCAGTCCACCTCGAGTGGCCTTCTCCGTGGACTGGCGAGAAAGCGGTCGGGGGGTCGGTCATCTCTTGCCAGATTTCTATAACTTCTGATACTGCTCCAAACCAGCAAAAACGTGAAAATCGTAGCTCTTGGGTGGCTCTTCAAATAACTGTTTTTTTATTTTTTATTAACACGCACGAAATACCATTTGCTTACCTTCGGCCCAAAAACTAAATAAATTAAATAGACTTTAAATTTACTGAAGAACATTGCAAGAAAATAGCACCCCTGAAATAACAAGAAAAAAATCACAACCATATACTACCGTTACGCATAGGACAGGGATGTAATTTTTTTATGAGAATCGAACATAAATAGTGTCGAAGGGGAAATGTCGAACTTTCTTAATAAAACGAAATTAATTGTCGGATGGGCCAAGGAAGCCGGACGTGGGCCGACAAGGACAGTTCAATTTGTGACAGATCGTAAGCGAGGGGTCGAGGCCACAGCCTCGTCCGCCCCAAAACTGAACATTTTAATTATTTTATCGAACAACTGATGTATAATGAAACATCCGATAAATTGTATTTTAATTCGACACTGACCTTTTTGTACCCAAGTATTCAAGCTGATTCCTCATTCATTTTTGCGATAAATACTCTGCTATAACAAGACGTTCCAAATGATGACATCGTTTTGTTAATAAAAATAATTAAAATTTAAACAAAAAACAAGACCAACTTTACGATGAATGTAACCAAATCAAGCAAGGCTACTGTTGCGGTGCCTAACTTCCACACGTTGTACTGTTTGTGTTACGGGGTTCCGATGTGTCTTCGGAGTCCCAGTCAACCCAAAACATCGTTGACCATAAGGTTATATTGGGTCTCTTACTCTAACTATGTTTAACATGGTCTGATTAGACCGTCATAAATGGACAAATCACTTTACATTTCCTATTCCATTTTGAAGAGTTCCCTGGTGTATCTTCAAAATAAAAGGTCTAATGCTATTGAAATTAAATGATGAAGTTTTGGGGCTTTGTTTGTGAAAAAAGGCATTAAATAACAGTAAAATTAAATAACTTGGAATAAAAAAAGGTAAATGTCAAAACGTTGTTATTGGTTACCATGGTAACCTTAAAGTTGGCGTCGCTTCTAGTCATCAGTGCATTTTTTCCAACGGCGTCAAAATAAATATAACTTCAATACACCGAATTGAGGACCTCCCAGTTTGTAAAAGTCAACTAAACAAGTAGTGAGCCCAAACGTTCGTAAATATTGATTGGACGTTATTTCAGGAAGGAGCCGCCATCTGCTGTCAATTTGATCACGAATAGATATATGTAGTACCCATTTTTGTGAAAACATCTCACTTTTTCAGCTCTGTTACCAAGACTTTATAACCAATAGAACTACTGTAACTTATTAGTATCTAATCCAGTCTTATCAACTTATTGCTTTATGGCTGCTAACTGACACATATAATCCCGAAAAATCTTTGGTCATTCAGAAATATTTTTTGATTTATTAAACGACAGTGTTCGTAGCCCTAGAAAGTTTTATACTTTTCTTGACTATCTTTACTCAATTTCATTCACACTATGCACACAGTATCACATCTAGACTATCTAACACCCCGTTATCTACGTCACTATTCACACTCTTTTGGTCTTTTGTTTAGGTTTAAAGGTCATAAATCGTACGCTTGGCACACCGCCAAATAAACAGCACCTGTAATGCAAGATCTTCGGTTTCACATTGCTTCTATTTTCGAGCGCACGTACAACGATCAAATTTATTTGCAGGATAAATTGCAGACAGTTGTAATGTATTTCTGTGATCCTGGTAAACAGTTTTAATTTACTACGAGTATGTACTGAATGTAATTTATCAACAAAATAAACTGGCTATTAAGTGTATCTGTTTGTAAGTGATAAAATGCTTTGCGTAAGCCCAAGATATCGTTACGTTCGTTGCTTACCTTATAGTACAAGATATGGCATAAGAAATTTATATCCTCATCTGTTTTTCTATAGAATTAAGTCGCAAACGACCAAGCGGCACTTGATAATAAGTACCGCTACCCATAGGCATCTGCAACAAGCTGATGTGTTGCAGATGCGTTGCCTACCCTTAATGGACAGAGGAGGAGCAAACAGAAAAAAGGATATTTCCTATAGGAAATTTTCCTATCCCTCCTCCCCTATCCTTCCCTATCCCCTCCTTGTCCGTCAATCCTTTCCTTATTAAAGAAGGATGGAAAGGGAAAGAGGACTACAATTAGGGCACGGGGGCGTCACTCGTCAGACGAAACGCAGATTGCTGCTACTTCACGCCTATTTTCTGTGAGGTGGTGGTATTTCACCAGTTGAGCCGGCCAATTCGTGCAACAGATATTGTTGTTGCAGGCTCTACCGCTGTTGAGTTAAAAGTCATTTCTTTTCTATGGTAATTTTTGTATAGAACTGTTCGAGTTCTTTGTGACTAGTAAAATTGAATCTATGAGTGATCACCTCTCAACCAATGAGCGGTGTCGGCGAGTCGGATAGACGAACGTGTACCAATTAAATTTTATATTATTTACAGTCTTTAGCGCAGCAGTTATTATAAAAGACATTATAAATTTTGCCCTCTTTACGATTACAACCTTCGAAGAAACGAGACGTGGTTTTTTTACATCCCCCAAGCCTCAAAACCAGAACAAAGTCGCTAACAAGAATATTGTATCAATATATCATAGCTACTTCACACTATCACCCTCTTGGCTAATCTGAGAATTCGCGTCTACAAATTCGCATCGTAACCATCCCGATATCGCATTGTATTGTTTAACTTGTTCTTTGTTCCTCCGTCGTGTACAATCAAACGTTTAACAACAGTACCGCGATAGAACTAAAATAGCCGCGTTACAAATCCATTAATTATGCCTAGTTGTTTCCTCCTTTTGTGTCATAGATTAAGTAGACAATATTCCTTTGAGATTTTTTATCCCTTTTTAGAGCCCGCAACAACATCTGTTGCACGAATGGGCTGGCTCAACTGGCGAAATACCACGACCTCACAGAAAACAGGCGTGAAGTAGAAGTATTCTGCGTTTTTTCTGATGAGTTAGCCCATATTTCAGTCCTCTTGTTCAGTTGGAGAAAAAGAAAATATCCTTTTTCACAACTTTCCCCTCCCCTGTCCATTAAAGGTAGGCAATGCATCTGCGACTCATTTTCTTGTTGCTGGGATGCCTATAAGTGGCGGCCTCTTAATGTCATATGACCCGGTTGCTCGTTTGCCACCTTGTTCCATAAAAAAATCAAATATAATACAAAATATCACATATTGTTTACAGGGCACATATTGCGCAGTAGTATGAGTAATAGAAGTGACACTTAAAAATAGGACAAGAGGAATTGAATCAGTTAAAGAGATAACAGAGAAAGGTGGGGGGAAATAAAAATATAAAACTTGCAATAAAATATGTTGTAAAGTATGAAACTGTGAATTCTTCATTGTATCACGTACCCATGTACATTATGTTTATACGAATAGTCACGTATATGCATTAAAGATTTTTTTACTTATTAATTTTCTTAAACTTTACTTCTGGTTGCCGGCGCCACTTTTCAAGCAATATACACAGTGTTCCTTTATAGATTTTAGATTGGAGTGAACTAGCGGTTTACCTGACGTATAGTGACTGCTATCGAGAAACATCTGAAACTATCATGAGAGGTGCAGATTCGTCCTGATATAAAGAAAACATATTTGACTGTCGAATGAACTCAAAAAGTACTGGACCAATTTTAAAAACTCTTTCTCCAATTAAAATATCTTTTATTAGCGAGTATTTTTTTATTAGTCTATCTAAACACCTCACTTACAATACTCACGGTAGAAGCACTCATTTATACTTTTACATGCTGATATCTAAAAAGTCCTGATACTTCTCAGGTGGAGCAGTCACTTTAATGCGCCTCAGTCGCTGCTCTGCTGTACCACAGTATAAATATGGAGACAATAGGTACTGTCTCCATATTTATTATTTATACTGCCTGTACTATTGTGATTTTTTTTTCTTATAAAATATTAGATTATTGAAATAATTTATTTTAACCAATCGAATCAACCTTAAGCTTGTGCTGTGTGTCATGACAATAGTTTGAAGTGAATAGAATGGCTTCGAACCTTCAACTTGGATATGACTTAGGTATAACATCTGGTAATACGTAGGATAAAAGTTATGTGTAATTTCCACTAACTGAATATAATTTCAAGAATAAACTTTGGCTTCGTTACATCAACAAAAACTTTGAGTACATTTGATATGATAAAGTTATATTTATGGTTGTACCTACAAAGTTGGAAATACTTCTTAGTTTAATTCATTAAAACATCTGCTGTAGTTAGTACGTTCACTTTATTATCTGTAACTGATAAATAACATTGAAGAAGAATATATTACGTATTTTCATTTGGCACGGTCCTGGCACACTTCTCTCGCTTCTACCCGTGTTGGTCTTCTAACAGTATCTAAAAACAATGCAATGAACTGACAAGCATGTATGCATAAATGTATGGATTAACCTTCACACAAGGTTAAACGATTAAAATAAATAAATAAAAAACACAGACAGTCACAAGGACTGCCGACGAAACTCAAAACACGTCGGAAAGCTCGACAATAGTTCAAAAATAAATGAATTATTAACAAAAGTAAACACTTGTATCTTAACATTAAAATTCAAAATCGTAATATCTATCTATCAAAAGTATAATATTATAAATACCAAAGTTTGTATGTACGGATGTATGGATGTTTGTTACTCTTTCACGCAAATACTAAATGGATTTTAATGAAACTTTACGATAATATAGCATCAGAATAACGCAGGCCATAATTTTTAAAGATATTGTTTGAATTGACCAAAATATAACGATAAGTGTCAAGTAAGTAGGAAAAAATACAGCCACATCGGATCTATTCAGTTCAATCATGATAGGGTTCAGCTCAGGTTGGAAAATCGTCGGTTAGGTTAAATTGCACGGCGGGTGAAACTGCAGGGCATAGCTAGATGAAAAATAAACCAAAAATTGACCATGTTGTTACGCGAACCTATAAGATTTTCCCCTACCAAATATCGTTTTACGCGGCAAAAGAAGTTTTCACTACAAAAATAAAAACATCTGCAACAACTTAATCCTACTACAAACTAACCTAGCTTAATAAGTCTTTATAAAGTTTAAAGTAAACGCTCAAATACTTTAAGTAGAAGACAACAGGCAACGCTCGCCCACACGTCTGTCGTTGATTAAGGAAAGTCTTTTATTTTATTTTTATTTTCAGCGTGGAACTAGTTCAAGCTTCACGTCTTAGTATCGTGTAGACAACTGGAAAACTAATTGTGGCTACTGTTCTTCTGTGTTTAAGAGATATTTTATTAGAAATAACTGTAAAGATCGTGAAAGTACGACGAAGTGTTAATAAATCGTTTGTACTATATTGGCGATTTATTTTTGCTATTTCAAATCAATAAGCAATGAACATAAAAGGTCTAACAAAAGCAACACTTAAAACTAACATCTTTTACCACGATGTTACTTGTTTTCTTTTTAAATTAAAAAGATGACGAAATCATGTTTAAAGCCGGTAAGCATGTACTATATTTGTTGCAGCTTATTTCATTTTCTTTTGGTGGTATTACTGCCTACCGCTCTAGATTACGGGCGTGATACTTATTCATTCATGTGAAGGTCTCATCCGACTTAAACATTTAGATTAGGTAATTGTTTTGATTATTTGTAGCCCTGCTTGTATTTTTCGTTAACGATGTATGTCTATGGTCTATGGTGAAATGGTAAGGACTACCATAAAGTGCAATACATTATTAACTCCCTTTATACGATCGCTACGGTCTCTGACGAAATGAATTAAATACATCACACTTGATCAAATCGATCAACGATTAATCAACAGTCGATAAGTGGTTTTATTGACACGGTATTTGTTCCTTTTCGACACTCCATTGACCGTCTGGCGTGCCAAGACAAGGTCTATTTTTAACGCCATGCAGTAATGTCCAAACATTATTATTCTCCATGGAAAAAATGTAATCTCTTACAGTTTTTTACACTGATTGAAAATGTGCTGTGCGTTGCAAAAGTAACTATGAACTATTTGTGCGTATTATATAATCAAAACATACCTGTATAAAAGAAGCTGAATGACTGACTTATACATCAACGCACAGTCACAACTAACTGAGACTAGAGACTTGAAAATTTGAAGAGAGGTTTCTGTTATTATGTAGGCGAGCTCTAACATTGTTTTTTTTTAAGTCTCCACTAAAGGTTAAGTAGGGAAAGAAAGATTTTGTCTCTTTTGTCGCAGCGTCCACAAAATGGACCCTCGGGATCGTGGGCGCTTAGGGTGGGGCCCTTATCTGTCTAGATAAACGATTCTGGGAGGACGGCAACACGGCGTAGTCCTGCGTTGCCTTAGTACTGCGAAAGCATAAAGGGAAGTTATTGTCTCCCCTGGGTCGTGCTGAAGTTCCGTGCAGAGGGTTCTGGGGTGTTCCTTTGGAGATCCCGGAACCCTCTTACATCGCACTCGAGGAGGGCCACCGAGGGGCTTTTAGTGGGTCTAATCCTACATAATCCTGTCTTCCTACATAATCTTCTAATGATGTCCTGTCCCCAGGGGCAGGGTATCTTTAGAAGATTTCTACCGATACCAAAAAAAAGGGGATCAAATTTGTATGGATAAATATTTGTAGTCCAATGTAAGTTGACCTCTGATATGAGCATATTCAATATGGTTCAGCTGAGCTGGACTATTGTCAGTTACATTAAATTGATTGATTGAATTGGCAAGTGAAACCTCGGGGCGCGTTACTACATATAAAACAAAGCTCCCCGCAGCGTCTATTACCATAATCTGAACGTGATTTACACTAAAGTTTTCCAGATTTGAAACGGATTTTCCTGCTTTTTTCACCAAAATACGGTGTTATACTGTGATTTCTGATGAATGTTTCGTTATACCTACACTCTTACCTTTATGAAGCTGGGGCGGGTCGCTCGTTTAAATATTACGACATTATCATCTCCCTACCTTTTTCCCACGTTTTGTCGGGTAGGCAAATTATGATTGTAGTCCATACTGTAAAGGTTCTGGCTATAGTTTTTACGGTCGGCCACCTGCCTTACGCCAATCCTCCTTGGGAATAATAGTTTGTACTTACTTTACCATCGAAGTGTCTGTGATCAAAGACAATTCAGTTTCCGAGATAGTCAAATGTTGCAAGGACTGTTGTTGGTCGGGCGCATTCCTTCTCGCCAGGGTCATTTCTTCAGCGTTATATGTACATAATCCAGCGCTTCCATTCCTCGTTTAAACATTACAATTTATTTTATAATGATGTGATCATAATGAACAGTATAATATGCCTTCTGGTCTTCCTAACGGTGCTGAATGGTTATCTTTTCAATTTTGCAATCTTTCTTGTGATTTGTATGTACAATAGACCAAATATCATCCAAATTACATGTGACATAACATCGTCGTCAAACCTTTACAGAGCCATAATTTAATAAAGAAACTGTTTTTTTTTCATTTAGGAAACGATGATTTAACGCATCAGGAATTAACACAGCGAACGACGAGCGAGTTTCGACTCCACATCTCGGAGTCGTCTCAAGGTTGAAGAACAGGTTACGTACAAAGTCGAGGTTGCGCAGGCGCACCGCCACAAAAACATTCAACGTGAATATATTATAATTATATTGACATAAAGCCATGTATTAATACATAAAGGAAATAATTAAATTGATTATAGAAACTAACGTATGATTTAACTAAAGTTGCGCAAGTGACAGAGGAATTGACGAGAGATTAGCGTACAAGGGTAGAACAAGACGGAACAAGATATGTAAGAACTGTGTGAGAGATGACATATGTAAGAAGTATGAATTCCGATATGACGGCTAATAGAGTGATATGGAAGAGAAGTACATCCTGTGACGATCCCACATAGGTGGAAAAAGGGAAAAAAGATGATGATATAAACTAACGTAATTACATCAATAATTCAGTGTATTTTATTATTAATTACTATAGTAATTATATTAACTACCGAACGTTTCTATAATCAGCCCAGAAAGTATACGAGTAGTAGAAGAGACTATCTATATAATATAAAAAGTGATGTATGTTCCATATAAAACAAAAAAAAGGGCTGGACTGATTTAGATGAAACTATCAGAAAATCTTCGAGCTTATTGGGTGATCCTATGAAGTTTGGTAGCGATCGCATTAATATCATTAGTGGTGCCCGTTGCGAAGCTGGGGCTGATCACTAGTATTCCTTAAAGTACAATAGAATTATGAACTTGAAGCAGAAACACCTGCTTCCTTTTGGTCTTCAATTTCTTCTTGATGTAGTACAAGTTTCATTTGATGCATTTTGTTCATATTTTAGATTTATTATTTTAAACTTACCTTAGATTTGACAGGTCTTTGTCAAAAAATGGCGAACATAGGTCTGCTAACGACGTGCTCTAGAACTAAAACCATTTACATTGATTTTTCTTGTTATATCTGCGGATTCATTGTATCTCTCATTTATAATTCTCGCTGTATTTAGGTTATTCGTAGATTTTCTTCATTCCATCTCATGGATTCGTTCATGGACATTTTATGCTAGTTTTATTTTTAAAAAAGACGCAACTGGCCGCAATAGTTAATTAGCAAACCACGTAATGAGTTTTATGCACTTCCCGCCGCCTACATGTCGTTAATTATTTCGTTAACTACACTTGTTAAAATAAATAGCTAGAAATTAGAAATTACACATAATTTAAACTTTATATAAATTTAGTAACATTCCTTAAAATTATCACCCGACTGACCAGAAAGGAAAACTTAGATTAGCAGTTTATTAAAAAAGGGCGATATAAGGAACACCATAACTGACGAGCATGTATGCGTAGATGTATGAATGTAGAAGAAGCGAGAGAGGTGTGCCAAGATCGTGCCAAATGGAAATCCGTGGTCTCTGCCTACCCCTCTGAGTTACGGGCG
>JWHW01025053.1:6967-38265 GCA_000931545.1 Papilio glaucus | reverse complement strand
CAAGAATTCATCTGTGCAAAGAAACGGCGAGTTTCTTTTTCATTTACTTGAGCATCGTAATACTGTACCAAGAGTCTCTACGAATACTTTTTCGGAATAGTAACAAAATCATAATCCCAAATAAGCCAAGACGAGGGACATTGACGTGGAGTAATCCGTTCGTAAATCCGATAAATGGTCTTAGTGCTGAGAAGATACATAAATATATGTCCATTAAATTGCAATTTTTGTGAGTATTAGACATACAGTAATTCCGAGGATAATTTAAAAACAGTAAAACTACAAGAAACCGACTTCAATTCGTAAAAATCCAAAATCACTTAATTGACCAATCTGTAAACAAACACTATCGATTGCAAAGAGAATTTCCAAAATTGCGCGTATGAGGGGTTTTTACGAGGGGAATTTAACATGGGGAGTGTTCCTAAGAATTGTTTGGAACAATTCCTGCCCCTGTGTTTCGTCATCGCTCAACTCGATAGAGCTCCAACTACCATCCTCACCATCTTTATCGTTGGCATTTCAGTACCATGGGGTTTTCACGTAGCTTACCTCACACAGCCGTGTTGTGGAATGATCTGACGCCAGCGGTATTTCCAAACCAATACGACTTAGGGTCCTTTAAGAAGCGAGCGTACTCCTTCCTTAAAGGCCGGAAACGCATCTGCAGTTCCTCTGATGTTGAAATTGTTCATGGCTGGCGGTGATCAGTTAGCTTCAAACGACCCGTTGCTCGTTTGCCCCATCTCATAAAAATAAAAAGATTTATAAATGTCAATATTATGAGTTAGCCAACAAAAAAAGCGAATTGGAGAACTTCATCCTCTTTGGAAGTCGTCTTACAATATAAGAACTGTAAAGCTGCATTTACACTGTGCAGAGAAGAACAAATTCACATGCATTTTAATAATAGTAAAAGTTGCGATTACGATAGCCAAGCAGTGAGGAATAAAAATAGATTAAAATGGGCTTTATTAAAGAAAGAACAAAAACACACTATTACAATTGAGGTGATCGAAGCCAAATTCATTATATGGACCTAAAATTTTACCTTCGAGTAGGCAGAGAAGACTACTTGCACTACTTTTTAATATACTGCCAGATCACGGTATTTTTAATATCTATGGATAGCTCACGAAAGCATTACACGCTCAATAGCACTATCCACTATCGATTCATTGAAAAAAGTATTGATGTAAACTATTTTTTTATGTGTAATTGTAAACAAAGTCCAATTCCGGTTGTATATAAAAATAAACAAGTATATGATAGAACATTTTATATTTTATTGGAAACACTCTGAGTGTCTCGTGCGTCATCCTATAATACTCCTAATCCTGGGCTTCCTAGTTGCAACTTTTATCAGGAAAGCTCCTTGTGAATGCTTTGAATTCAATACAATACATTTACTTCTAAGAAAAAATATCGAGTGCGCGAGGTTATGTTACATTGTATAAATTTGCAGGGTTCCTACGGAATTGTTAAGTTAGCCTACAACGAAGAAGACGACACGCACTACGTAAGTATGTTTTAAGTTTTTAATTTTTGTAGTGAAAAAAAATCGTCATATTTTCGACCAAAGAAATTGTGGTCACAATTGTGGGCGTTATTATCCGGACATACAGGATATTTAGTCACATGTTAATTAATAATAAATCCATTTCCATCCATCACACATTCACACAGGCAATGAAGATTCTCTCGAAGAGGAAGCTTATGCGACGCGCGGGTCTGTTCGGGCGAGCTCCGCCAAGGCGACCCGGTCCCGGACCCCCGCCGGACCCGCTGCAAAGGATCTACAGGGAGATAGCCGTGCTCAAAAAATTAGACCACCCTAATGTAGTTAAATTAGTTGAGGTAAATATTTAATAATCATAACTATTTAAAAATTTATTTGTGTTAAGACTATATCATTTAACTGAACCTTCGGCTTACTTTTTTGCCAAAATTAATTTGCATTTTTATCGTAGTCACGTTAAGTTTAGTGTAAGAAATTCTCCATAATTCTTTTTTAACACTTTTTGGTATTTTTAATTAAGCCTCTTTTCTTTAAAAACTATTATAAAAAGTATTACAGTCACGTAAATTATTTGAACGTTTATATTTATAACTTTTAAATTCAGATTTCAAATTCAAAATCTTTAAATATTAATTAATTTTAACACTTAATTGTATTTTTCGTTTACGTGTAATCCTATACCTTCTTTCACAGCAAGATGAAATTTTTGTAAACAAAGATTTTTACGTTAAAATTCGAAAATATTTTCGAAAAACAACTTTTGTCACTTATAACATTAGCTATCTATTACACAATTTTACTTCACTTTATCTAACGATTTCTACAAAATTACAACATATCTGATGAAAGTATACAAAGTGTAATGGCCGTTTTGTAGAATATGACGTTTGTTTGAAATGCTATGAAACAAGGTATAATCGCTTTTGTTTCTCATAATGTGATATCTACTTCGAAAAATGGATACTTTTTGTATCAAATTTAATTAAACCATTGAGATTACGAGAATGATAAAATTTTACACCATATTACATCACATCTTATATCTTTGTTTAGGTCTTAGACGACCCAGCTGAAGACCAATTGTACTTAGTGTTCCAGCTGTTAGAAGGCGGTCCTGTGATAGATATACCGACTGAAAATCCTTTAGATGAAAACGTAGCAAGAAAATATTTTAGAGACTCATTACTAGGTGTCGAATACTGTAAGTATCTGTTAAACTATAAGTATCTAACAAACTATATGTATCTAATAAGCTATAAATATCTAAAATACTGTAGGTGTGATTGATCTAGACGATGATGTCTTGTCGACTAAGAGTGCTAGTCTTATTTCTTGCCGAGAGTAATTTGGAGAAGATTTGTGAATTATCAAAAATCTCAAATGTTTGCTTTTCGGACTAAGTATAGTTCCTGGTGTATTACACCATATTTTAAACCATCCTATATATGTACTTACATATATACCTTATGATGGTTTATTCCTCTTTGATGATATGACCCAGGTGATCAAAGTGGAATAAACCCTTACGATCAATAAGAAATTGTAACCTTTGTCAGAATCCGTAAATTAAAAATACTTAAATACATTATCTTAATTTCGTTTGTCTATTTCTTTCCTTTGTCCTCAGTACATTTTCAACGAATAGCACATCGTGATATCAAACCTGCGAATTTACTTCTCGGTGAGGATCGAGTACAAGTAGCTGATCTTGGAGCGTGCGGTGAACTGGCAGGCGCTGGTAAACTTTCTGGTGCAGTCGGTACACCTGCATTTCGTGCACCTGAAGCATTTGCACCAGCGGATAAATATATCGGCGAGGTAAATGTTAAAGCTTAAGTAATATTCGCTAAATATATTTGAATTATGAAATTTATAAATCGACTGGACTGGTTGGTTGTTTTTTTTGGTTTTTATCCGGCTTGAAGAACCACCATGCTTAGTTATTCTGTTTAAATAATTGAATGATAAATGAAACCTTATTGAATAACGCACAATTGAAGTCGTAATTACTTCAACACAAAATTAGAGATGGAAGAAGAGAGCTTATTTTATCCGACTTCTAAGAAAAAGAAAATGGTTCTAAATTGGCTCGTATTTTTTTATACTTGTTATCTCATAACTTCGATATTTATAAACCAATTTCAAATTTTTGGTTGAAAATGGGACATTCTCAATGGGGTACTATGTTAGTTTGAACGGAATTGAACCTTGGATTCCAAATATAATATCTTCGTGTCGTGAGTCTCGAGCTTCATTTGGTGTCAAAAGAAATCTCGCTCGTAAAAAGTCGATTTCGATTTTAACATAGTTTTATGTATGTAATTAAAAGCAATAAAGCTTGTAAATAATGACTAATTTAATGATATGTTCATGTATTAAACAGTGGTTTTGCTAAACAGGCTGCAGATATCTGGTCGTTAGGTGTCACGTTATATGCGATGGTAACAGGCCGAGTGCCATGGTGTGGTGAGAGTACAGCGGAATTACAAAAGCGAGTACTGACGGAGTCCCTCTCGTTCCCATCAAAACCGGCGCTGTCTCGGCAACTACGACGACTGTTAGCAAGAATGCTCGACAAAAATCCAAACACGAGAGCTACAATGCAGGAAATTAAAGTAAGTTTATCCTATTACATTCCACTTTAAGAAAAAGCACCTGGTTATGAACTTCTTAGAGTCACATATTGGTTTACCGTTTAATACAATTAATATCATTTAATATCGAATAAGCTGAAGTGGGTTACTAATGATACTTCTGTAATAAATGATGATTATACCGTACAGGATCACGAATGGGTAACAAATGGTGGCAAAGATCCTCTTCCATCAGAGCAAGAAAATTGTAGATTAGTGGAAGTAACAGATGAAGACATGGCTCGAGTTGTGACCTCCATACCGAACCTTTCTACCCTAATACTCATAAAAACAATGCTCAAGAAACATAGTTTTCAGGTATTTAAAACAATTATTAAGCTTAATTAACAATTAACTAGACCAGAAGCAGTTCGATCTTATAGCTAACCGACGTGTGTAAGAAAAGAAGAAGGAGGTAATAAAAGTTCCACACTAAGTACTACGCTAAAGTGTTGTCCGTTGTATACCACTTTCAATTTCCAACTAGATTCTACAGATGATTTGCTTGTTGTTTAAGTTGGATTAGTAGTTTATTTTCGTCTAATAAAAAATATACAAAGGAAAAGAACTAGCAAAATTGCGTATTTTGGTTGGAAATACCTCATAGGCGAGGTTTTCCTTTTATTTATTATCGAACGTATTTTTCCTTTTAAGAATCCCTTCCTACGCAGCCGTGAAGGTAGCGCCCGTAGGGAGTCAAATGTCGGCGTAACCATCGACAGTGAAACCAATAAGCAATCAGTTCGCAGAACTGCCCTATCAAAATCCGGACGTTCACTATCAGCTCCTGGAAATTATCTTACTGAAAGGTAAGTTTGTTTATATTTCAATCTTAGCTAAATATTTTCAAATTCATAAAAATCACAGTTTGCTTTAGCTAACATAAATAAAATGTTAAAACAATATCTACATCATTTACAATTTGATAAAAAGATACTACGAATTTTGGTATTTACTATAAATTAAAGTTTTTTTGAAGAATAAAAAGTGTTCTTACATCTCTGTATCAATAATTAAATTAAAAAAAAATCATACAAAATTAAATCGAGAACGTTTAGATACATAATTATTTGAAATTTAGTTACCAATACTCAAGACTCTAAAATAAAATTGTTAAACAAATATAAAGATCTTGAAAATTTCAGTCGACAACCGTCGTTCGACATTGGCTTAGAGGCAGTCCAAGAGACCAAGGAACGTCCAGTTGAAGCTCCTGTCAAAGAAAATGGGAAACTAGACACAAGACGGTGATGTTGCGCGTGGGCGCATCGCGCTAAGACTTAAAATTCTATAAAATTAAAAGAAAATTTCACTTATCTTACCTTTATATTTGATCTGTAGCAACTACTTAAAATTCTTTACACGACTCTAAAAGAAATATTTACTTAGGATGCATCTAAAATGTATTTTGTCGTTCATGGACATAAAATTTTGGATTTAGACAATTATTTTATAAATCCCTATAGTATAAACCTTTTGATACCATTTTGGTATAAAAATATAGATATATATATAAATATAATTGTAAAATTTATTGTATTCGTGAAGATATTTTCATATTAAAAACCTAATTCGAGTTTTTTTGAGAAAGTTTGTTCTATTTTGTTCCCCCATGTAACAATGTGGAGTACGTGTAATATTTTAGATTGAGATGAAGTGATATTTTTATATATTGTCTGTAGTTACTTTTAGGATAGGATGTGATTCAATTATTGTTATTTAAAATACTTTTCATTCCTCAACTAGTCTTAAAGTCGAAGCTAAATTGTAAATAGCATTTGAATATTCTCTGTCCTAATGAACTTTGTCTAGTGTAAGTAAACGCACTATTTTATTTATATTATCTGTCAAATCACTCAATTTGTATCTACTTAATATGTAACTTATTATAATTATATTGTTTTTGTTTCTCTGTTTAATTTACTACATATTGTTTTATGTCTATTTACTTTTTTGTAGACTGAATATTTTATTTTTTATTTTTAATGTCATGTGTACTTTGTTTTACAACAAATTTGAACAAAATCTTTACTTAATTAATGAGCCTGCATTTAAATCAAATAACTTTAGGTTTATAGTAATTTTAGATATTTTTAGAACAAATATTCAATCGGGATTAGGTATATAACAAAGATGTTACATACCTCCAGATGGAGCGGTCGGGACCCAAAAGTGAAGCCACCTAAAGTCGCCAATTGGTGACTCCTTAAAATCCAGCTCGGTCATTCGTTTCCCGCCCCACGAATACAAAATTTCCTTGTTTGTAATTTAAAAAGTTACGGTTTTTGCTATGAAATCGTGTAAAAATTGTACCTCAAAGAAGGATACGTGTCTAAACATCACATTTTACTAGTAATTAATTAATTGTATGATGTATCCAGAAAAATACACTACCTTAAAAATAGTAACGCGACGCCAATAACATAATTAATTATATATTAACCCTAAAAATTCAACGAAATATAAAGACGATAAATTGAAATAGTGTTGTCAAAATATGTTTTGTAATTTATTTTAATTTTGATTAACATTTGATGTTATATACGCTGGTAAACATTCGCGGCGAAAATCGAGCTTCACTTTCGGATGTTGAATTTGTATTGAACGTGATATCTGGAGGTAGATATATCTATGGTATATAATAATAAAAATACTACAATCAGTTTTGTATGTTAAGTCAAAGTAAAAACGTATAATCGCACAACGAAAAAGCCACTGCCCAGTTTCAATTACGAAATCTGACTGAACGTTAAGTGTGTGGTGTGTGAGTTGAAGTGGATCAAAACAAACGTGAAATGAAATTATGATAAATAAATGAACATCTCATTATTTTATTTCACACATGTTTTTACGACACTTAAATTTTTGTTACTGTTTTCCCTCGTGGAGATATTATCTAAATATTTGTTTGCATGTGTATTTAAAAACAAACTTAGTTAGAACCTTCTTAAAACGCACATAGAATTATTGTATTTATTATACATTTCAAATGAATATAAAGCACAGAATGAAAATACGTGTGTCTGGTGAATTTTTAAAAACATAGTTTCCCTCCATTTTTTGACGTATTGCTTCTCCTCAAAGACAAATAACTTTTTTATTGATCTTTGACCAAAGATTATTTAATAGCTACCTTTTATAATCGCCAGTATCAAAGGCCTCTAAAAGAGTATTTAAATTCTTGTGTTAAAATTACGTGTATAAGTTATATTTGTTTCATCTCACTAGCGCTTTATGTCCATATCAATAAAATAAAACTGTCAAAAATCAGCACAGGAAGTAAAAATCTTACGAAGCTTTTCAGGTCATATAGAATATGGAAAACATCTACAGTTGAAAGAATAATTTAATCTCTCTTAAAGGGGATCCATCACCTAAAGGTATCGGTATAGTTTTTATTAAGAAATTTGTATAGTCCAAGTAAGTTGACCTCAGATCTATACGATCCATCATATCAATTAGGGTTCAGCTTAGGCTATTTTTTTTTAATTCTAGCCTATTTATGTTATTGAAAGAACTTCGCTTTATACTTAATTAAGAGATATTTCTTAAACCTTTAAATATTTTTAGCCTTACGTTTTATAGTTTATTTTGTTATTTAGCGATGAATTTTCTAACGCTACCCATCTGTCTGCAGTTAGGCACACACAGAACTTGTCACGCGCGTCACAACTATTTCCATGGAAGAAATGCGCTCGTGAGATGAAAGAATTATACCTCGAATTCGAACCTTTGCGGTTTTCATCCTTGGCAAGCGAATGGTCCAAATATTATATTGCCTTTAAATGTTGTGATAGAAGAATAGGTTACAAAATGCTTATTAATTAAAATATATTATTATTATTATATAAATTACTTAGATTGTAAAACTAACACAATTTCCAATTTTAAATTATAATATTGTAAGTTTTAATACATTGCTTTTGTAAGGGTTTCATGGCTTTAGATAGATATTACTTGGGAGAGTATTGTAGATGCAGTTTGCTTTCGGTACATTTGGATATTTACTATGTATGTAAAATTTAATTTTCTCATAATTATAATTTGTAACTAACTAGCGTGCGACGTTTGTGACACAGTCGATGCATACATAATAATATATATATTAAATAAGGAGTAGAATTGCACTAGTACACTTTAGTGTCAAAAAAATCTTTCAAATCTCAAGACATAACAAACTCAACTTTATTACATAGTATGATTACATACAATTCATATACAACATACAGTTATTATATTATAGTATATAATAGTAATAAATTATACATAATAGAGCTATAAGGATGAATATAAAAGAAAATATATCAATTAGTATTATGACTAATACATCTAATTTTAAATGTTCGCTACGTGTCTGAAATGCTTACCGATTCACTACACGATTCTAGATTTCAATATGATCAAAGGAATATTAGAGTGTATTCGAGATCAATGCTCAATCAATCTTAGCTTTGAATTGGGTAAATATTCGTTCGTAATTACAAACTATATTCAGACCATATTCATTCGAGAGTTTTCTAAACTATGTAGACGGCTGTGTGACGAACGTCGCTACTGAGAGATGGTGTGAAGAGAACGGTGACACTTAAAATATACCTAGATTATCAAATAAACTTTTTTTAATATTTCCGTTAGTAAAGAGGTAGGTTTGCATAAGAATTTTTTTTGTATGTATGACATTGTAGTATAAATATGTAAATTGTTGATTTATTAATTCATTCTCAGTCGATAAATAAATTCTTACATCATAACAATTGATCTCTTTTCACAATACCTTGTATTGACCTAACATACAATTTGATATGTTATTTTATTTAAAAAGGAGGCCTCCTTTTGCTGTTAAGTGATAGCCACCAATGTGTGACTGTCCGCATCTACCGCAGTATCTCAAGACGAAAGACTTAAAGAATTTAAACGCCTAAATATCATTAAAGGGCAATGGGGAGGCCAATGCTCGTAGTGTGTCTCCAAGATCGCATAAGAGCAGATAACCCGCAATGGAACCTAAGGAACTGATATTGCCCGAAGAATTGTAAACCGGCCGGACACATTGCTCGCAAAAAGAATGGCCGATGGTCCTGCAAGGTCCTAGAATGGCGGCCACGAACAAGTTGAGGCAGAATAGACCTCCCACAATGGACCATTGATCTGAGACAGTGAAGGTTGCGGGAGCCCACAGGATGAGGGCGGCTGCTTTGTGTGTCCTTGTGGAAACCTGGGCTAGTAAATAATACCCATTATTATGAATTCTGAAATGTTATAAGACTAGTACGTATGGTTAAGATCTATTTCAACGCTGCTAGTAAATAAAAATATGTAATGAGAAAGTCTAAAAACTTATTTTCTTTGTAGAGAGAACTTTTCAATCTCAAGATTCAACGATCAAAGAGAAGACAGTTAGCTTTGTTATTCATTAACCTGGATCTTAAAAACTTCGGAATGTAAGCGTTCTCGATCACTATATCTAATTAAAATTGAATATAGTATGTTCTCACTTCTTCAGATCCCGCTTGGTAGACTTTGATAGTAAAAGTTATTCCTTTATGTGGCAGAACAGGATTTATAGCTGTTCAATTTTAATATTAATGTTTAGTAGTTGGTTGATGTTTATTACTGGCCACACTGTCACGCGTCAAATGTCAGTAACTACAACACGGACTAAGTTATTTACATTAACCTATATTTCTTTTATAAAAGAAATAAATAATCCGCCTCTACCTTCTTTTTGGAGTATATATCCTAATCCTGTAATCCTGTGGCGGAGCTCTCTTCTATTCTGTCAATCCGCACTCTAACCGCGTCGATTCTTTGACGCGATGTGCGCGCGCGGCCTCCGTAAGCCTATCCTTAACTTTGTCTTTTTATAGGAGTGGCAAACGAGCAAGCGGTTCACCCGAGCGACCGCTAACCATAGGCATCTGCAACAACAAGCTAATGATTTGCAGATGCGTTGCCTACCTTTAATGTACAGAGGAAGGCCAAACAGAAGAAATGATATTTCCTTTTCCTATTTATCCCCCTTCTTTTCTTATATGAAATGGATGGAAAGGGGAAGAGCAGTAGAATTAGGCTTTTGACACCTCACTCATCACAGCCGCAGAATAATTGTACTTGACGCTTGTCTTCTGTAAGGTCGTGGCATTTCACCACCGACCCATTCGTGCACCAGATGTTTTTGTTAGTCCGGTTAAAACGTAGAGTCGACAGCAACCGAGCGAACGGAGCAACAGCAAGAATAGCCGCATTTTTCTACGGCCCTAGGCCCCTAATTCAAGGGCGTGAGGGTTCATATATTTATTAATTATATATTTATAATCCAGTTACAATCTTTAATTACTGAGGCCTTACCACAAGTCGTGTCAAATCAAATTACGATAAAATATCTATTGTTATGGACACGCCTTACACTCGCCATGAAAGGTATGTCCACTATGTCATCTCGTCTTGATATTGATATAGATACGTTAAAAATACATGTATCAATTTCTGTGTTTCTTAGAATTTTTTTATACGATTCAGATTTAGATAAAATTAAAGCAAGATATTTAATTCGTTGCTCGGGGCCATGACTTCCAATTACTTTCAAGTTGTTTGAACTTAATTTGATACAGTCGGCCCAAGGGATAAAGGTAATTGAACATGCTGACGCTACGCACTCTGAGAAAAAAATATTTCTTAAACATAAACATTGCGAGCCCCGTTGTTTGATTACAAATTCGTATGTATAAAATAATTTATAATTGAGCTTTGAAGTGGATATTGTGATCATTTTTATTGAATTCTTTGAAATAAATGTTAACGGCAAGGAAGTGGACCAGGTGGAGGAGTTTGTGTATTTAGGATGTGTGTTTAGTAGAGATGGTAGACACGTTACAGATTTTGAACAACGAGTGAATGCGGAAAATAAAATATATGTGGCCATAATTACAGCAGTGAGGAGTCAGAATGTGTCTATGAAGGCCCGTTTGACAATACACAATGCTGTACTAGTCCCCACTTTAATGTGTGAAAATTAAAGTTGGGTATGGCAGGAACACTATGTTAGTAGAGTTAATGCCATTGAGATGCGATCCTTAAGAAGTATGTTAGGCGTGACGTTCAATAATTAAAATATCGTTATAAGGGAAAAGCGTAGCTTAGAAGTGGATGTTGTGACTAGAATTGAGAAAGGTATGTTTCAGTGGTTAGGGGATGTTAAAAGGATGAATGAAGAGTGAGTAACCAAACAAACTTTCGTTTCAAAAGTGAAAGGCAGCTTTGACAGGGGACTTCCAAGGAGAACTTATATCGATCAGTCAGATTAGTGACATAATATAGAAGGGCGATATAAGGTGCACCCGTACCCGACGAGCATGTATATATGCGTGGATGTAGAAGAATCGAGAGAGGTGTGCTAGGATCGCCAAACAAATAGAGATCCATAATCTCTACCAACACTTCTGGGTTATGGGCGTGAGCGCATATTTATTTCGTTGCGCTTGGTCTTGCCAAGGTGAAGACTGTCATCGCATCAAAAGTGTAGATCTCACAAAAAATTGCCCAAACATATACCTTGATATTTGTTCATAAGAGGATCCTAACCATATTGGGTACTGGGGTGCGAAAATTAGCCTACGCTCCAATTGTTAATTAAAAAAAATCATGCATATACTAAAATAAAGTTAGCCCGGCCCTCTGTTGTAATAAGAGGGAATCGGAAGGAAATTAAGGCTTTTTGTTAACGCGGTGTCAAGTCTGGTTATGTCCGACTCGAACCGACTCAAAATCGCACGATGTCACGCTGTACGCCAAGAAGAGTCACAAATCTATTTTCATCCGCACCTGCCGCGGTTGCGGGCCCGCGGTTTTGTTTCTAAACTCACGAGAACGGACTGCTGTGCGATTAGTGTAACCTCGACCCTTGCGACCATACATTCTAGATCTAGTTTAAGCGCCTTGTGAAAATGTATTCAATTCTTACATGCTTATATACATTCTACAGAAGCCGCCGGCCGGCAGCGGGCGCGGGTTAAAATCTTTCTGTGATATCTTAGCCTTAGGAGCACGGAAACGCTTTCTCACGTGGTCCCGACGGCGTGGACGGAGCCCTGAGCGGAAAGTTTAAATTCTTCTTGTTTCTGTATGATCGTGTGTCTTGTTCAATTTCTTTACTAGAATACTCTATTTACTATTGAGCAAGTAATTAGTTAATAATTGTCTTTATCTATACAAGCTATGAAATACAGTATTTTTTCAATGTTTTGTATTGGCCTGGCGGGTCTATGTCAATACAGGATTAACGAAGTTTCTTGGCTTATCAGTATTCTATGTAAATCGTCGCGCCGCTGAATTATTCATACCTTTAAGGCCAGGCGACGGATTTTCTTAGAGCTTTTTATTGGACTACATCTTCTGGGCGGACGGCGAACGTTAAAGTCTATGCACCGACATTTATTCATAAAAATTCTTTAGAAATTTAATAAATTTAAAAAGAAAATTGTTTCGTGATTTCCGACACATGAGAAACTACCCGGTATTACCGACGGGTCCAATAGAAATCTAACCCGGTGCGAATTTAGAAACATTACACGTGGTCTAAGATATGACATGAAAAATTTATAGTCTCATCTGTTATTTAATCAGGGCCAAGGTCATATGTTAGATAATATGTACATTTATAAATCACAAGTGGTTTACCAGCTACATTTGGGACCAACACTGTTAAATCGTAAAACCAAATTATATTGAACCCTTGCGTAACTCACCTTTGGAAATTGTAGGGGTCAAGTTATATTGACTTTAACCAAATGTTCGACTGGAGTTCGATTTGACTTGTCATACACTTGAGTCCTAAAATTGCCAACTGCGTATTACGGAAGGGTTCAACAATATTTGGTTTATACTATTTAATCGCTAGTCTATCCTCTACGCGATACAATCGTATTGAATACCTATGACGCTTTATATAATAAATAATACTTATATATTACAGCAATATTTATATAAAACAGTGATTTGTTATAATTAGGTAAGGAACAACATGTTCCACGGTATTTAGCCTCATTCGAATGATGTTTCTAATGATCTGTAATTGGCGTAGTAATTAACTTAACTACTGACAGTTTAATTGGTAAACCACAGTTCAATTCGTTATCAGAATATAATACCTATAGGCATCTGCTACTCATTAGCTTGTTGCAAATGCCTATAGGTAGCGGTATAGCCACCTCCTGCTACAAAAACTGTCGCCCGCTAACTTGACAAAGGAATGAAATAAAAAAAAAAACTATCGAAGGTTTTCGTACCCCGACTACAATCTCCAAACAATCTTTAAAAAGTAGATAAAAAATATTTTTTATCTATTTCACGACTAAACTGTTTTAAGCCCTTTGTACCCTAAGTTACGAATTTATAAGTCTCAACGTCATAAAGTACGGGTGAAACGACACGCCAGGATCGGCATGAATATGTAAGCGTCGCAAATTGTTACAATTTAGATGCAAATACAGAGTTTATCTTGCGCAAATTTGTAATTCATACGCGTTAACGTTGCCCACGGCACCGGCGACATCGGAGCTGGAAATAAATGCAAGGTACAAATTAAAACTTTGCTTATTCAGACTTTTATTCTATACACCTAGTTATTGTTAGCGGCTTCGCACGCGTTCGTTGATCATTTTCCACGCCGGAATATTTGTAAGATTATTTCGCGTATTATAGGTAACAGGTGTCAAAAAGTTTTTATTGTAAAAACATGAATAAAAACCATGGCTTAAGTAATAAATAAAGTATTTAAATGAAAGTTTTTTGTACCTCGGTAATAGTTTTATTAGTGAGGGTAAAGGTAACCCATGTGATTTCCTGTACCCCTGACAATGTGTATACAAAATTTAATGATATCAATTGAGTCGTTGAGGAGTTAAAGCGTGACAAACAAACTCACATTGGCATTTTTAATATTAGTTAGGATTTAGACGTCAAACGAAAACTTCGGGAACATTTTCAAGAATGTTTCAAGCACTGAGGAGTATTATGTTTGGCATTTTTTAAGTTTTCATAGAGGTAAAGGGTAGTAAGCTAAAATTTATGAGGTACAAATACACGAAATAACTTTTAATAAAGGTATTATATTTTACGTTTATGAAAGATAAAAGAAACTTATAACCTATAAAAGAAACTAAATAAATAATTGTCGAATTTCGACATCATGACCAAATATATAAAGAAATGAACAAGGTATACACAAATGAAAAAAAATCTGGTTCCAAAACAGTTTTAAGGCTTCTCAACAATTTTAATTTGAAATCCACGCATCAATAGAAAAAGTTTAGGGTTTTTTTACGGTTTCTTGTTATTGAGAGAAAAATTAAAGTCAAGGTTTTGATACACGTTGTTTGATATCCAGACTTAAAAGAAAAAGTTACATGGGAGGTTCTATATAGTATGGTAGCTTTTAAGGAATCTTAAACATACCTCGCAAATGTCTTTAGCGATATATAGTCTAGTTAGACTCCCTAAGCGGAGGTAGGCATTCCACAACATGGACCGGATTGATCTGGTGAAAGTTGCCCCTTCCCCCCTAATCAAGTGGACTCCCCACTGAGGACTGATGAGGACGACAGAAGAACGATATTTGTTGCGATCAATTAGGAGGGGGAGGCAAAGGAGTAACGCGTCGCCTAAAGTTAAGTGATATCCCCCGCCCATGAACATCCGCAATATGAGAGAACTTTAGATTCTCTGCCGGTCTGGAAGGAGTAATTTTCTTGAAGGGCTCTAATTATTATTGGTTTCGAGATGCTGCTGGAGACAGATCATTTCTCAAGGCAGTTGTACGAGGCAGGAAGTTACGGGAAAACCGCGCGGTAGTGGATTGCCAACCACGAAGGTAGTAGACGGCCTTAAAAGAATATGAGCTCTAAACATTTTGCAGCCTTGCTGGATTTTATATTTCAGTTCGTAGGCCCAATTTCAATCAAATTTGGATGGGGAAGGCGATAGGAAAAGGAAATATAAATTTTCTTGCATATCTCTTCGCTTGTTCATAAAAGCAAAATTTTGTCAATTTGCTTGTTGCGGATGCTTATAGGTAGTGGTCACTAAACGTTAGGTGAGACGTTGCCTGGTATGCCACTATCTTCAAAAAAACATCTAGCCAGGATATTTTTTTTAAATGGCAATATTATCGGATTCGGTTGGACCCTTGTGTTAATAATTACTCTATGTCATGTACACCCTGGTGGCGCAAAAATATTGGGACTTGTTAGAATTGTTTACTTATTGTATGTCCCCTTCATCAATGGCATCCCCTGAAAAGCGTCACTGGTGCACTTCTAGGTACCCAAACCCAGCGATGTCGAACCTACTTGGCGTCACTCAGGTTAGTTTAACAAAGTAGTAACGTACAAACATAAAGCGGTACGTCAAGGCGGCTGCTCGTAAAAGCTTCAGCTTACATCAAAAGTTACGACTTCGAGTTGTTTGACTATGTTAGCAGGAAAATCATAAAATTTGTTTAAAAGTACATTGCTGTATTTATTCTAGACTAGTATTGTTAAACTAAAATAAACAAGGATTGTAAAGCATGACATAAAGACCTTTTCGACCGCTAATGACATATGTGTTACTTATTGCATAGTAATATCATTGCAACTTTAAACTTTCGTGGTTTATACTAGTATAAGGTTTGTAAGAAACGGGATTCTTACCAAGATTTTCTGCCTGATTCAGCCCGTGACCATGGCGCATGCAGCTGTGCCGAAACATCGGTAGCTCAAAAGTCCTAATCGTGGTAAGAATCCCTTTTCTTAAAAATCTTAATATCATTGCAATTATGTCAAGGAAATTCAGGAAACAAATTATTTATGTGTTCAATAAATTGTACTTATTATAAACTTATTTTTGTGTCAGGAGCAGTGGTGGCTCAGTGGTCTAGGCTCTGACCTACGTACTGTAGGTCGCGGGTTCGAACCCAAGCAAGGCTCTTTACTTTGTGTAATTTATTTCATCGCCACTACTCCAAAAACGTTGAAGGAAAACATCGTGAGGAAACCGGAATGTCTTAGAACAGGCTTTGTCTTTTAATATCTACTGATTAATTAGACTGAAGTGAAATGCCGTGAATTCATGTACATTTTACGATTTATTAATTAACCACAAAATATACAAAAAAGCATCGTTCAAAGTATTCATGTCGACATTTTTGATAAAATTCAATCTTAAAATGTTCACTAACATTTCTTTCCTTCTTAAGCCACTACCGCATAATAATTTCACCGTCTTTAATTAAGCCAGTTCTTTAACACTGCTTACGTTTAGCATAAAATCCAGGGCGAGATAAAACCGCACAAATACTCAAGCCACGGAGAAAATGTACATATTTTAATTTGCTGCAAAAGGTATTCATAACTTTTAGCGTTGATGTGGCTGGTATGGTATTAGCATATAATAGTAATTTAAAAATATACTCAACACTATAAAGGCCTTCTGTGTAAGACTTTTTTTTTTAAAGCGAAAACTTCTTTAGCCGCGATAGACTGTATTGTATGGTAGGGAAAAATCTTATAGGTTCACGTAAAATCATGCAATTTACGTCAACAACACGCGTGCTTATTTGAATTTGGAACAATTTCGATGAATTTGTTTTCATTTATTGTCTTGTATTCAATTTTGAATTGTATTGTTAAGATACAAATATTTATTTTTGTTGTATTTGTATTTTTGTTTTTTTTTTAACTATTGTCGCGGCTTCGCATCTTTTTTGAATTTTTAACGTTATGAGGTTTTGCGAGAAAAACTTTTAAACAAAAACAAAACCGACTTCAAAAAAACTTTATTCAAAAACAAGAAATGCACTCGAAAGTAAAAAATAATTTTACGCAATTAAACATAAGAATCAATTCTTATAATAAATAATAATGTTCCCCACTGCAAGGGCACAGGCCTCCTCTCCTCAATTCTTAATCATATTTATTTTTGGAGTCGTTGTTAGCGTCAGCTAAGAAAATACCTATATACGAGGATGCCTTAAGAAAAATTTTACAAATGAACTTTATACTATACTAGTGACCCGCCCCGGCTTCGCCTGGTTACCACTAAATATGTTGATCCGATCGCTACCAAACACAGCTGACACTGATTCCAAAAATAAATATGATTAAGAATTGATTCTTATGTTTAATTGCATAAAATTATTTTATACTTTTAAGTGCATTTCTTGTTTTTGAATATAGTTTTATTGAAGTCGGTTTTGTTTTTATTTAAAAGTTTTTTTTTTCTCGATTTTTAGTGAATCAAATTTATATAGGGCTTTTGAAATTACTTGCGCGAAGTTTTTACTTACTTTGTAGTTTAAACTTTTGATATCTTCTAAACTATTGGTCAGAATAATATAGTTTAAGGAACAATTATAATCTACATTAAATTCTCTTGATAACTAAGACATTTAAATGGATAAGGATTCATACCGAACACGAATAATCGCGTAGTAAGTATCGAGTGCGTTTTAATTAATGTTTCCTAGGATACAAATGAGTATTGTGAGACAACTTTAGAAGATAGATATATGTCATCGAGGACTTTTATTTAGCTTATATAAAGAGCTACAATTATTTCATACATCATTTTAATGTACGTCCTATAGTTTAGCCTACGAAAAGTAAGTAAGCCAAGAAAGTAAAATTCAACGTTGTCATATTATGCATTATTAAGAATAACTCAAAAACTGCCGGTCGGATCTTGACTAAAAATGGGACCAATCGACAAGCATTAGCTCTCGAACAAAAAAAGAATCATCGAAATCGGTTCACCAGGAGCGGAGTTCTGAGGTAACAAACATTAAAAAAAAACACATACAGACAAATTGAGAACCTCCTCCTTTTTGATGTCGGTTAAAAAGTTTTTTTCGAAAAAATTTTGAAATTTGTGAAATTTAAAGTAAAAATCTTTGTTTACATAAATCTTCTTATTGTAAAACAAGGTATACGCAGGTTTTTTGTTAAGTCGTCGTACTCTCACCGTCGTCAAGCTGGCATTTTAAAAAAAGAATTACTAATTAGAGGATATTATAAAATTTTAGGATAACAATAGGAATCATAGAATATGCCTTTTTAAAGATTTGAAAAGTTACACCCCAACGAAAATACGACGTATGTACTCAATCGCTTTACATTGTACTTGCATGTGTCACCGAAAAATTGTAAACCTCGTCAGTGTATAATAGCACTATATTATTAAATGTCATCAAATTATGAACTGAACAAATAATTTACAATTTGACGTGTCATTTATCGGCAATTTGTAAGCTATGTCAAAACGTCAATTTGGAAACTGTTATTTTACTTGTGTCATTATGTTTAAGTTAGAATGGAACATAATTATAGGGTAGGTTTGTTAGGTTGAACATGATAGCTAGTCCGATTATAGGATGACGAAATTCGTAATAGGTTGGCGACAGACACATTATAGAGAAGTGTTTAGGTTTTATGTTCCCGATGTACGGAACTCGGTTCTGAAGGAATTATTCATTCTGTCTCTCTCTTTGCAATAATTTGATTCTATTTGGTTGAGGTTATAGGACGATGTTAATCTTGACTATGTAGTTGTTTTATGATTCTCGGAATATTGTATGCCTGTCTTGTTATACAGAGAGACCCAGTAGAGAATTTATCACGTATTTATATATTTCTTTATGCTTTTGTTTTTTTTTCTACTAAAAGAATTTTAGTAGTTTTTTTAAAGAATTTTTGTACATCTGACTAATAAGACTGCTAATAAAAAAAACTAATCTTGGCTTTAATAATATATTTGTTAATGTCTGACATGTATTTTAATTGAAAACAAATCCAATACAAAAACCAAATTATAAATATTATTTTAAAAAACAAGTTTTCACATAAAACAAATGAAAATATTATTTCAAAAATTTATTTCTCTCAATTGAACGCATGATTTGGAGAGTAACGTATTTATTTTTATTTTATTAAGTAAATAAAACTTTTTTATAAGTATCATATTAAATAAAAGGTCTTCGTCCAAATATTGACCAAAAACCCAATGGGTACAATCTACTCCCTAAGGGTTGAACTAATTCAATGATTACAGGTTGTGCCTCGATGGTTTGAAGCTGTGCAGGTCTGAGTTGTTCTGGTTTCAACTCAATGGGTTGAAGCTTCACAGGTTTGAGTTCTACTGGTAGTATCACAACGGGCGGTAAATAAAATGTTAAAACATTTTCTTTAGGGTCTGATTCACCCGTTGCTTTTGATTGTGCTGTAACCACCACGATTACAGAAGTCAGACTAAGAATCTGAAAACAAAAAAGTTTGTTTGAAACAACGCATTATTACCGTGGGTTCACACTGCCGCTCATTCTCATAAAACATGTTGTTTGTTATGTTATCTATCTTTGTAGTCTTTCTCTCTGAAAAACTGAGATGACAATACTTTTTAATTGAATGTTTCCGACAGTGCGAACCCACGGCCAGGACAACGTATCAGCGGCGCTAAAGTTTTAAAGAACAAATTAAGAAATTGCGACGATATCACAATACCGACGAGAAGTAGATGCAGTTAGAGGAGACAAATGAGCACGGTATAACGCGATGTTAAATGAATGAAAAGGTAGAGTTGCAAATCCACTGCTAGACGTTGTGTTACAAATAGGGGGAGGAGGGAGTAATCGGTAGCTTTTCCCACTCATGTGAGGTCGGTACAGTACGACCCTAGTCGCCTGCCTGACGCGAATCCCCCTCGGGTATGTGACAATTGAATTCATTATTATTTTATTTTTTTAACCATTCCAACTAAACTTAAAGTTATACTAGTCCATGGTTCATGACATCAAAATGGCTACTGGTGCTTCCGCTTTATTTATCAGCTAAAATGCTGAAGCGGTATTTACCCGGCCAAGCCGGTCGTTTCATGCCTAAATACTAGTGCACTCGTTAACATAGCATCTATTCCGCTCTTTCTGAAATGTCTTAATTGACCACAATGGATTCTTCAAACAAGAAAATGGAATGAAAAAAGTTGTGTTAAAAGCTCTTAACCATCCGATACTGTGCTTTCTCTAACATATTGGATCTTAATAATATAACACTAATAATTTGAGAAAAAATATAAATAATAATTAAATAATGTTGTGTAACACACCCGTAATAGTATCATCATGTATATAATAGAGTAACTAACAAAACAAGACACTGAATTACATTAAAATCCAATCAACAATGACTTTTATAAGACAACAGCAATATACATTTCTTTATCAAAGCAATTAGAATTTGGATCAAATTTGTTACTATGATAAAGACTTAATTGCGTTTAAATGTTCCTAGATGACATCAACTTTATTGCAACTTAATTTATTTACTTTATTTATTGAAAGTGTGGAACGGTCGTAATGCTATCAGGAGCCGTGCTACATTTAGAGCCATGGTGATCGTTCATCATACGTGGTGTACCGTCTAACCGTCAGGGCTAAGGGGGGTAACGCTCTGGGTTCCTAACCAAACCCTTAGTGAGTAGGTGAACAAAAGAAACCCAGGTGGTAGCAGGAAAAATGTTTAATTTGAATTTGGCCCATAGCAACAGCTAGAGGCACATAAAATTTATAGGGTCGTGGGGAAAACGAACAGTCTGTTTCTAATTCCGCAGCGTAATTACTCCCCTGCGAAAGCCGATGCTCGAAGGATACAGTTGGACAGCAGATGAAAATGGAGTGGCAGCGCAGGCGGAGCGCGCAGCTAGTAGCGGCTTCATTTCACATCAAATGAGGCGATCGCCGTGCCGTCTTCTATTATAAAAACACCGGTGTATCAGTCGCAGGCAGCCAGCTCCGGCTTCGCACAGGGCATGCCTCCATACAAACTTTCATCATCTACTTTAGATTTTTATGGGATGAATTAAGAAAAATCCTTGCTTAGTCCTCACCTACGTAATAACAGAAATCTTTGTGCAAATTTTCAAGTCTACTAGGCCCAGTTGTGTATATACTCAAACGTAGATATGCACCTATTAAAAAATGTATCCCACGGGAACTGTACATTTTCCCGCGATAAAATGTAGCCTGTGTGCTCCTATAACCTATAATCTATCTCTGTGCCAAATTTCATTCAGAATCGTTCAGTCGTTTTAGCGTAAAAGCGTAATAAACATCCATACATACAAACTTTCGCATTTATAATATTAGTATAGATAGATCTATACAGCGACCGGAATGATACGGAAAGAAATAAAGACATAATCTGCACCTGGCTATTTAACGCAAAATTTATATATGTAGGTGTACTCAATGGGCAATATAAAAAACAAAACCGACATCAAAAAAACTATATTCAAAAACAAGAAATGCACTCAAAACTATAAAATAATTTTACGCAATTAAACATAAGAATCAATTCTTAATCATATTTGATTTTGGAGTCGGTGTCAGCTGTGTTTGATAGCGATCGGATCAACATATTTAGTGGTACCCAGGCGAAGCCGGGGTGGGTCACTAGTATAGTATAAAGTTCATTTGTAAAATGTTTTCTTAATGCATCCTCGTATATTTCTTTAGCTGACGCTGACACCGACTCCAAAGATAAATATGATCAAGGATTGATTCTTACGTTTAATTGCGTAAAATTATTTTATACTTTTAAGTGCATTTCTTGTTTTTGAATATAGTTTTTTTTGAATTTTTTATGGAAGAATCTGGCAATCGAGCAAGCGTTTCACCTATCGGGTGACCGCTACCCATAGACATTTAAAACAAGCAAATACTCATTTGCTTGTTTTAAATGTTGTTGTAAATGAAGACGTGTTGCCTAACTATGAAGGGCAGAGGAAGGAAAAAGGATATTTCCTTTTCCTATTCATCCCCTCCCCAGCCGCAAAATCTTTTTTCCCTTCCCATCGTTTCATTAATAGAAAAGCATGGGAAAGGGATAGAGAATAAAGCGTCCGGCACCTCACTCATCGTACGAGCCCCTGAATACTTCTGCTTCACGACTGTCTTCTGTGAGGTCGTTTCACCGGTCGAGCCGGCCCATTCGTTCAACAGATGTTGCGGGCTCTATCAATGATAGAATATACACACAGGTCAACTGTTGTTAATAAAACAACGCATTGTGAGTCTAAAGTTTGTTAAGGCAAGTGTGTTGAGATAACGCAAGTTGTCTTAACATTTGTGGAGTCGTAATGGTCCTTTAGGACGTGCAAAGCGAAATAAACGGGCATATTGTTAAACTTTGCTCTGATTGGATTTACTTGTTTGTTTGAAAATAATTAATGGGTCTCTTGTGAAATTAATTTAGGTCTAAACTTAACTTTTAAGCTAGACAGCTAAGATATTATCCCTTGAAGTGACATTTGTAGTTATTAATTGCTTTGTAGAAAGTCATTATAAATGTGTAAAATTATAAAATTATCTCAGTGAGAGGATCTGTTCTCATCCGTTCAATTAACTTAGTACACGTGCCTTGAGAGGTTTAATAGGGAATAACAATTTGGGACACAGGTGTACTAACGGAAGTAAAACCGGCAGCTGTTGCTCAAATGTGCCGGCTCGATTGTGAAATACCACGATCTCAAAGACATGCGACATGTTAAAGTGGTTTTTAAGAGAAATGACTTCCATTTACCAATGATTTTTCATTTAATATTATATCTTATTGCGGTTAAATAATTGCTTCTGTACACTTTCAATTATTGTATATGGAACAATTGTGTTCCTTAATCGACTTTCGTAATGTTCTTAAATATTAATTTTATATATATCTTCAAGTGACATTTGATAAGAGAAAGGTATAAAATATTGTTCCTTAGAATTTGGCATTTAGAAGCCACCATGGCGCAAACAAGCAAGGTATGTATTTGTACTGACTACGATTTTAAATAGAATTATAACATTTCAAGTGTTAAACTAATTAAATAACGACTCTCACGTGCAGTCCGGTGTATAGCACTGTATAGTAGCGCAGCGTCAGGGTGGGCGGTACTGGTATTCGTTAGCAGTTGTTTTATGTATAACTACTGTATAACTTATAAATTTATTATGTGCTACCTACATAAATTTGACGGACAACTATTCCACTTCGTTCACAAAGGTCAAATCACTGAGGTAATTTCAGGAATTCAAAGTGGAATAAACTATTTAAGGTTACATTGCCTTAATTTCCTTTTATTTTTAATGTATAAAATGAATATGAAAATAACATTATAATGCATGTTATTTCAGATCATTGTCCTATTCATCTTCGCAGTTTGCTTTGGAATGACATTAGTACAGGCTCAATCATCAGATGATCAATCACTAGATGCAGTTACCGATCCATCTGCTAGCACTGAACCATCACCAGATGAATCGTCATCTTCAAAGCCATCAGAGGATGAAGCAACACCTGCAGATGTAACACCCAGTACTGATTCTAATGATGATGTATCGACGCCGTGTGCTTCAACCGCTTCATCTTCAGAAACTACTCCATCACAAGCTTCAACAAGTGCCCCGCCTGTCGCAAGGACCCCCGCACCAACAAATTCAGAGGAAATTGTCGTGGAAACAGTTTATTATGTACCAACATATGTGATGCCTCGACGTTATCAGCCCCGGCCTCTCATACCATATTATTTGAAGTAATAGTTGCCCTCAACGAAAATTTAGTATTGATTAAAATGTATTCAATAAATACTTTTGCAGTTTAATTATTTAAACATTTTTGGAGTTAAATTATTTATTTTATTTGTTGCAATTCAATATAACAGTCAGATAACGATGATCGAGATTCGCACTGGGTCGGTTCAACCTAGGAAGTACCACGATCTCACAGGACAGCGGTGTGACATAGAGTTCCATACTTCTGAGCGAGGAAGGTGTACAGGCATTTCAACTTTCTTCCTATCCCTCTTTATCTCTTTATGCTTACTTTAAATTCTCCTACCTGAACTAGCAAACTTAGGAGTTCACCAGATTCATAATGGTTGCTGCTACTGATAAAAATGTAACTGATCGCTGTCTGTACAGTGAAGATATTTGAGAAAAATTATTATTCGGGGCCTTCATAAACGTAATAAAACCCAAAATAATGATTATTAGATTTTTGTCTGTTTGCCTGTGCGTTTTTTTACCACTAATCTCAGAAACGGCTTATAGGATCGTGGGGAAAACCAATAGTCTATTTCTTCTTCCGCAGCGTAGTTACTTCCCTGCGAAAGCCGATGCTCGAAGGATAAAGTCTGACAGCAGATGAAAATGGAGTGGCAGCGCATGCGGAGCGCGCAGCTACTAGCGGCTTCATTTCACATCAAATGAGGCGATCGCCTTGCCGTCTTCTATTATAAAAACACCCGCGNNNCGCCCTGAGGCGCCAGATCGCAGGCGGCCAGCCCAGGCTCCGCACAGGGCATTTCTCCATACAAACTTTCATCATCTACTTTAGATTTTTAAGGGATGAATTTAGAAAAATCCTTGCTTAGTGCTCACCTTCGTAATAACAGAAATCTTCGTGCAACTTTTCAAGTCACTAGGCCCAGTTCTGTATATACTCAAACGTAGATATGCACCTATTATATAATTATTAAATAATGTATCCCACGGGAACTGTACATTTTCCCGGGATAAAAAAAGCCTGTGTGCTCCTAGGCTATAATCTATCTTTATGCCAAATTTCATTCAGATCCGTTCAGTCGTTTTAGCGTAAAAGAGTAACAACCATCCATACATACAAACTTTCGCATTTATAATATTAGTATAGATAGATCTATACAGCGACCGGAATGATACGGAGAGAAATAAAGACATAATCTGCACCTGGCTATTTAACGCAAAATGTTTATATGTAGGTGTACTCAATGGGCAATATAAAATAACATTGTGGAAGATTATACCAAGTATATTTACTTGCGTTTTTGAGTTGCTTTTTGTGGAGCGTTCGCAAGAATTACACGAATTAATTCCCCCATCTCCATTCTACCAATAAAGACATACGGCTGATCTACATGCTTTTGTCTTAAATATACTGCGCGCGTTCTAATGAAGCGATAAGAATCTTCGTTTCTTGTGCGTACGGCAAAATATCAGAACAAGTTGCAAGCGTCAATGTTTCCGACAAATTATAACGTGGGTACGGTGAAGAGAAGAGTGAATAGGCCGTTGCGAAACTAGTGCGTTTACTATCTTTCGACCAAATCACCACTTAACAGCTTGTAGGGTAGAGGTTAAACTTTTTCATGATAAAAAACGTACATACGTTCAAAACTTTTCCTAGTCGTCATTATTCTTCGTTAACATCGCAGTGCATCTGCAGTCTGAATAATTCACAGCCTCGACAGATGTTCCGCTCTTTCTGAATCTCATTTGAATGTTATTTGTTATTTTCTGCCTGCCTTCCGTTAATACAATCGTTAAATACGTAACCTGAAAATCTTTAAGATTAAGTTCAAACAAACCTTGGGAGTTGGCCGAGATCTTAGACCACTCATTTATAAAGTTCATGTAGACTACTAGAACAAAAATTACAATTCTTTTAACTTTGTAACTGTCCAATGACTTCAATTAATTTACACGATGAACAACAAAAGACTCGACATAACTCACCATAGTATTTACCCCGTGGTGTAGCAGTTTCCGCTCCATTTCGTTCAACTCCTGTAGGTGGACATAAAATTAGAATAAGCCGTGTAGGTTTCGGTTGGCTATGAAAAAAAGCTAAATTGTTATTTTTAGTCGATTCAGGGACTAATTGATAAAAATTATGCTAATTTTCACAAATTCCGTTTAATTTAACTGAAATTTTAGATAGTGTATGTACAACGTCTCAGGTGTTCTGTAATTTGATTTAAATTTATTTGTGTGTAGGAAATTTGTGATAAGACGTTGAAAAAGATACTTGAACTTAAAGAGAATCGTCATCAATAATTCCAATTTTTACTTCTTCTGAACCTTTTTTTTAATTTTCCATTATTCTTGCCCATGTTCTAGGTGAGCGATGGACCGCGACTAATCGCGATACAATGCGACATGAAGCTAACAATACATAACGCGCGACTGATTGTGGTGGCAACGTAGACCACAAATACGTACACACAACGACTACTTGACATTTTCGCGTCACGTCGCAATACCGCGATGACAACGGGTTAGAATTGACTGTTTTTCTTAAAATCTTACAGGGATATTATGACATATTAGAATATTAATTTCAAGTTATTTTTAAAATACTACTTAATAGGTCACGTAAAGCTTAAAGGGAATACCGTCAGAACCCAGATCTCAATGTTCTTAGTTGCTGCAAATGTTTATCAGTAGCAGCAGCCATTATGGATCTGGTGAACTCCTAAGTTTGCTAGTTCATGTCGGAGAATTTAAATTAAGCATTAAGAGATAAAGAGGATAGAAAGTTAAAATACCTGTACACCTTACTCGCTCAGAAGTATGGAACTCTATGTCACACCGCTGTTCTGTGAGATCGTGGTACTTCCTAGGTTGAACCGACCCAGTGCGAATCTTGATCATCGTAATCTGACTGTTATATTGAATTGAAACAAATAAAATAAATAATTAAACTCCAAAAAAGTTTTAACTAAGTATTTATTTGATACATTTTAATCAATACTAAGTTTTCGTTGAGGGCAACTATTACTTCAAATAATATGGTATGAGGGGCCGGGGCTGATAACGTCGAGGCATCACATATGTTGGTACATAATAAACTGTTTCCACGACAATTTCCCCTGAACTTTGTGGTGCGGGGGTCCTTGCGACAGGCGGGGCACTTGTTGAAGCTTGTGATGGAGTAGTTTCTGCTTTTGTAGCAGGACTATTAGTTACTGTAGATGAAGTGGTTGAAGCAGACGCCGTTGATACTTCATTATTAGAATCAGTACTGGGTGTTCCATCTGCAGGTGTTGCTTCATCCTCTGATGGCTTTGAAGATGACGATTCATTTGGTGATGGTTCAGTGCTAGCAGATGGATCGGAAGCTGCCTCTTGGGATGATTCAGCACTATCTGATGATTGAGCCTGTACTAATGTCATTCCAACGCAAACTGCGAAGATGAATAGGGCAACGATCTGAAATAATATGCATAATAATGTTATTTTCATATTCATTTTATTCATTAAAAAATAAAAGGAAATTAAGGCAATGTCACCTTAAAAACTTTGAACTCCTGAAATTACCTGAGTGATTTGACCTTTGTAAACGAAGTGGAATAGTTGTCCGTCAAATTTATTTAGTGGAATCAAATCATCTGAATGCGAAGGAGTGCCTTTTATTTACAGTTGTTAATTTATATCTATATAACAACCACATTTTAAAATAAAATTCTACCTACGTGGTATCCCCCAGGTGATCAAAGTGGAATAAACCCTTTATGTAGGTAACACATAATAAATTTATAAGTTATACAGTAGTTATACATAAAACAACCGCGAACGAATCCCAGTACCGCCCACCCTGAGGAGGGGTGCTCGAAACTAGTGATACACCGGACTGCACGTGAGTGAGCCGTTATTTAATTAGTTTAACACCTTGAAATCTTATAATTCTATTTAAAATCGTAGTCTAGTACAAATACATACCTTGCTTGTTTGCGCCATGGTGGCTTCTAAATGCCAAATTCTAAGGAACAATATTTTATACCTTTCTGTTATCAAATGTCGCTTGAAGAAATATATAAAATTAATATTTAAGAACATTACGAAAGTCGATTAAGGAACACAATTGTTCCATATACAATCATTGAAAGTGTACAGAAGCAATTATTTAACCGCAAGAACATTTAGTGTTAAATGAAAAATCATTAAATATCAGTAAATGGAAATCATTTCTCTTAAAAACCACTTTAACATGTCGCATGTCTGTGAAGTCGTGGTATTCCACCACTGAGCCGGCACATTTGAGCAACAGCTGCCGGTTTTACTACCGTTAATAGTTACACCTGTGTCCCAAAACATATTCCCTACGAAACCCCTCAAGGCCCATGTACTAAGTTAATTGAATAGATGAGAACAGATCCTCTCACTGAGATAATTTTATAATTTTAGACATTTATAATGACTTTCTACAAAGCAATTAATAACTACAAATTACACATCAAGGGATAATATCTTAGCTATCTAGCTCAGAAGTTAGTTTAGACCTAAATTAATTTCACAAGAGACCCATTAATTATTTTCAAACAAACAAGTAAATCCAATCAGAGCAAAGTTTAACAATATGCCCGTTTATTTCGCTTTGCACGTCCTAAAGGACCATTACGACTCCACAAATGTTAAGACAACTTGCGTTATCTCAACACACTTGCCTTAACAAACTTTAGACTCACAATGCGTTGTTTTATTAACAACAGTTGACCTGTGTGTATATTCTATCATTGATAGAGCCCGCAACATCTTTTGAACGAATAGGCGGCTCGACCGGTGAAATACCACGACCTCACAGAAGACAGGCGTGAAGCAGAAGTATTCAGGGGCTCGTATGATGAGTGAGGTGCCGGAGGCCTTATTCTCTATCCCTTTCCCATGCTTTTCTATTAATGAAACGATGGGAAGGGAAAGAAGATTTTGCGGCTGGGGAGGGGGTGAATAGGAAAAGGAAATATCCCTTTTCCTTCCTCCGCCCGTCATAGTTAGGCAACACGTCTTTATTTACAACAACATGTAAAACAAGCAAATGAGTATTTGCTTGTTTTAAATGTCTATGGGTAGCGGTCACCCGACAGGTGAACCGCTTGCTCGATTGCCACCTTCTTCCATAAAAAAATATAATAAATATAAATGTCAATTGCATTTATGTTTGTTCATTGTCAGCGAAATATTTTAAATGTTATTATCAAGATATTCAAATAATTTTTTACTATAAAATAAAACAATTCTTTGGTGAAAGATAAGATTTATTCAGTCTTATGAATTATAAAATACTTAATATGTACAAATATTTACAGAGCTTCACTAAAATATATTGACCCATTACATCTAGTTATTATTATTTTCATAAATCCATTTTCCATTGCCATTTCCATTTAGAGCAGAAACAATTTTATCCATAGCGAGCAAGTAATGAAAAGGAAACATCTATTATTACACGCTTTTAATTAAATAGGAGCTTAATACTCATGTCCTTCGAGTATTATTAAAGTATTATACACTATTAATACATTTAGTTATCAAAATATTACACACCAGTACACTGTCCTAGTTATTTGATATACTTCACTTACGCTCGAAATTTATTAAAATCACCACCTCTAGTTTTTGAAGTTCAGTTCATATCAGTTATTTGTTTTTTCTTCTTTTATACCAGTCAGTAGAAATATAATTATAGGCAGATAAAAAAAAAGGAATAAAGAACAATTTATCACTCTGAACATTAGTTTGTGTATTGCAAAGAATTATTTCTGTTTCTTTCTGAAGGTGCCTCAAAATAATATCAAAAAACTAGTGATCTTTTGATTACATTTTAACTGCCAATCAAATTTATCACAATAATTGACTTAACAAATGTTAATTCGATATTTATTTCCTACAAAAAGATTAAAAAGCATTTAAAAAAAAATTAATCGTTCAACTTAAAAGCAATAAATATGTGATTAAATATAAAAAGAATTATAGGCAATGTACCTTATATGGGAGATAGTAACAAATCAGTAAAATACTAATGAACATAGTATAACAAATTTTAAAGGAAAAAAAAGTTTTGCCATACATTAAAAACGTAAATTATGAATCGTCGAAAGAACAATAAAACAATTGAATATTGAAAAAGTTAAATGATACAACCAGGAAGAATCTGTATTAATAGTGTAAAAAACCGTGTATTTCAATAAACTCACTGCTCACCCCTGACTCTGACGGCGTCAGTAAAGCGTATGTTGCAGTTAGTGATCGCCATGTTGGGTCTCAAGAAATCAGTAACGTCCTGAACTCCTGCTGGTACGGGACGGTCGAAGGGGAATCCCATAGCGCGGCGGTCCGGGTACTTGCGGTCGCGGATGCCACAGTACGATGCAGCGTCATTGCACGATCCAACAAGATCTTGTTTAATCTGTGGACGAGATTCATGCAACATGATTAAGATTCATTTATTGTTTAGTATTTCCCCGCACTGAGATTTTGAAGATCGTTAAGTTACTTACGTGTTTATAAGCAGTGTAAGTTGGGTATTAAAAAAAGTAAGCCTGATACATCACTACTCTGTTCTTATAACTGTTTCTATATCTGGAAAAGCTGCATACATGAAATGGCTGCAGCGAAATGCGTGACGCATTGTCCTAGTTGAGCGACTAATAGCGACGCGATGCGATAGTACGGGATGAACTTTTGTAGAACACAAAGGCTTGCAACGGAACTTTATCGTTCGAATAGGTGCGTATATTGTTGGGTTGGACTTCACTTTGCTTAACATAGTTTAAAGTTTTATCAAGAAGACTTACACCATCTTCAGCCCAATTGGACACCATAACGAAGAGCACCATTGGGTATCCATTCCTATTCCCCTTGGGCAGGAGCATGTGATGCGGCCAGCCGCAGCCACAGAAGTCGAACTCTGCCGCTTCAGCGGAGCCCGGGTCGCCAGGTCTGTTGTTCTGGTTCATGAAGGTGCGCTCAAACGGTATGGTCACAGCAGAATCGATGCTGCGACGCCGGATCGTGTTCTTTCCTGGACGTACTGTAACAAAATATTTATCTTCTAACTCCATTTCTATTAAAGTATTAACAACAGTTTCCTTCGACTTTTAAATCAACTATCAAACAAAGTAAAATCAATGAAATGGCTTCATGGTAACACTTACATCCTTGGGAGAACTTGTCCAGCTCGATCATGAGTCTCCTCTGTTCGTTGAATACCAGCTTTGTTCCTTTCTCATCAGTGAGTGGCGCCATGAATATGCGCACAGTTCCCATCGCGGCTTGCCCGGACGAGTTGTCCACCTCAATGCTAATAGAAACAATAGTACAGTCATTAACAAGAGACTTCCAAAGATAGACTTTCCAAATTTCATTCACACCAACTTAATGGTTAAAACTGGCAACAACCTGTTGAACGGTCTGTCCTTTTTTGTCCTCATTGAGACTTTTTATCTATCAAAGAAATAACGTATTCCTTCCTTAAAGGGCAATTGCATCTCCTCTGATTCTCATGGGCAGCCGTGTTGATGTAACACTGGGCTCGTTGCTAATT
>JWHW01025047.1:143049-155226 GCA_000931545.1 Papilio glaucus | reverse complement strand
ACGTAAGTAAAGATCCAACATCTAGTGCATGTAACAGCATAACGGAGTCACGATGTCATCCTAATCTCATGAATGATCATCAAAATCATATGATACATGAAAAGATAAGTTTGTTTGATTGTTCGTTTGTTACGCTTTAACGTCCTAACCACTCAACCAATCATCGTGCAATTTTTTACATGCATTGCCAGGGGTTCAGAAAAAGACATAGGACGAAACAAACTTTCGCGTGCGAAGCCGCGTGCTACGATAGTATTCAGGAAAGAACGTAACTTCTTTTCTATTAAACTGTAACGTTTGATATAGAGTTAAAATATTAAAGCATCTAAGGTGTCGGAGGTGGAGTAGTAGACCAGCCGCGGCGGCAAATTCCGTCGCGACCGTAGCAAGGCTGGTTAAAATGCGCACGGCGCCCGCGATGTTGCTATAGTTTTGCGTAACCCAGAGAAAGTTCTTTTGCGCGGGCGCATTCGGAAGCGATTTTTTGGTGTATTACTTGTATTTCATTAGAGAGTCGACAACAATTAAGTGTAATTAACGCGTACAACTTGAACCGTGGACCGTCACTCGCGGTCGAACCTTTTTCTAAGGCATAAAACTAAAATTAAAGCATTATTTTCGCTACGTTCTAAACTTGATGTGATAATAGTCCATCGTTTTATATCGAACTTTATCCACGAACCAACGAATTGCACCACCATTGGATTGGATTGAACTATTGGATTCATAACAACAAGGTAAACAAATGACGTTTCATCAAGATAGATCGATGAGCTAACATTATAACAAATTGTTTTTTTACAGCGACACGCCCGAGCGAGCTGATCGAAGCTTACTGAAGGCGTTCCTCAGTGACTTGACTCAGTGATAAGTTAAGTTATTCAAGTGAAGGCTTGCAACTTAGCAATTTATTTGTTTATTATCTTTATAATTACAAAATAATCTTTATCTGTTTATATAAAAGAAGATACTGACTGATAAATTAACACACAACCCAAACTAATAGGCCTAGATTTCTGTTATTACGAGCACTACGATTTTTCATCCCCTAAAGGTCTAAAGAAGGGGATAAAAATATCAATGGAGATATAATTATAAGCCAATGTAAGTTAATCTCAGATCTATAAGATCGATCAAATTAAATATGGTTCAATTTGGGTTGGAAAATTGTTCATTAAATTAAATTACACGGCGTGTCAAACCTCAGGGCTCAGCTCGTAAATACAATATGAGAAATCAAATCTAACGTACATATAATATATCTTTGCGTAGCCTCGTTGCTTGCAGTCACCGGATGCACTGGACGCCCTCTTCCGGAAAATATATACACTGTTATTCAATAACCCTTTTTTAGTTAGATATAACCCACTAATACGGTCTCATTGCCACTTTAGTTAGGAAGTTTGAAGTATTGTTAGATCATACTTGACTACTGTCAATTTTTTTGACCTGTCAGAAGAATGATAATTAATTTTAATCGTTTATTTGTGATATTAAAACAGTGAATTTTAATATCACAAGTAAACAGAAATTTAAGAATGTAATGTTTATGTAAAGGATATTTTCCCTATTCATCATCCCCTCTCTGTTCAATCCTCTTCCCCTTCCCATCTTATCCTTATTAGGAAAGGGTAGAGGACTGAATTGGGCATCCGGTAGCTCACTCATCAGACGGAACGTATAAGCATACTTCTACTTCACGCTTGTCTTCTGCGAGGTCGTGGTATTTCACCGGTCCAGCCGGCCCATTCTTACAATAGATGTTGTTGCTGCGGGCTCTACCACTGCTAAAATTACTTGTGCACTGTCAAATTGATTGTTTTTTTTATATAAGAACATGATGAGTAAGTAAAACATTCTTAGTATATACATTTCAACAACATTAGGGTTGTGCCACTTTTCCGCGGTTGTCAATACGAATAATCGGTCGCAGGCTGACCCTACCCGACCGGTCTTACGTAAGGCGCCGATACTGCGCAAGCCGCTTGTGCAACGCGTGGCGAAATGACAGGCTCGTAACCTAGTGTCCGCTGTCGCCAGCCCGCCCCAAGGTCTAGACAGCTCGCTAGCGCTATCACTTGTCACATGCAGACAACTTATACAAAATACCTTCTATAAGTGGCTAATATTGTTGTAGCTTTTAACAAGCATGATATATAATGATGCTCATAAGTGGGGTAAAATACCTACGCATTTAACTCAAATAAGTACCTTCAAGAATCTACATTCTACTTTTGTCGTGAACCATCTCTTAGCACGAGATTTAGATTAGCTGGAGTGATCAAAAAATATATAAAAGAAGGTGACAAACGAGCAAGCGGTGCACCCGATATCAAGTGGCATCACGGCTAACCATAGGTATCTGCAACAAGCTAATGAGTTGCCTACCTTTAATGGACAGAAGAGGAACCAAATCATAAAAAAAGATAGTTTCTTCCTCCCCATTTTTTCTACGTCAAATTCTCTTCCCCTTCCCATCCTTTCCTTGCTAGCGAGAATGGGATAGGGAAGGGAAGTAAAATTTGGCCAATGGCACCTCTCTCATCAGAAAAAACGGAGAAGCATACTTTTACTTTACGCCTATCTGTGATGGTATTTCAACAGTAGAGCCAGCCCCTTGGTGCAACAGACCTCGTTGTTGCGGACTCTACCACTGCTATTTTCTTTTAAATATTTTGAAATCAAAATTAAGCAATTGAAATTATGCATAGAGGTATAAAAAATTTACAACTATACAAAAACGTGTGTCTGTCACATTATACTCCCCTCTTTTCTTGCTTCAAGTTTTACATCCACTGATGACATGTTCCAGCGTGTCGCCAATACAAATGTTTGCACGTTATGGCCTTCGTCACAAACGCTAACTTCTGAAGTTTTCCTTATAGAGTATATGAAAGGTGTATTTTATTAAGTTCTGCGAAAGGGTGAATAATATTAGCTCTAGATTAAAAAGTTAATCGTACAATAAGTTATTATCCTAACAGTTAAAACAACTGTAACCTTGTTAACCTTTTTTGTACAAAAGGTTATACGTCCACGTCACACATTTGTGCATTTGTGTTGAGTCTCGTTGGGCAAGTTAATGGTATTCCAACAATTATAAGTTCTGAAGTATATGTACCCGCTTTGTTTATCCTTTAAATACTGGAATTTTGATAAGTATAACTTAAAACAATTATTCAAGGAAAATTACGCAATTGAAAGCGAAACAGAAAAACTGAATTCAAATGAATAACATAAATCTTTACTCCAATGACACCTCAGTATGTGTCATAAGTAACCAATTATCTATGACACTGTTTCACTAAGAACATTCAAGTAAACACATGTCTTGCTTACTTGGACTCTGTGTACAGAAATACCTGATCTCTTATGCCAAAGTGCATTAGTACGAGTAACAGACCAACTAAAACTGGACGATAGAACACACACATATAGAGGCATTTACTTTCTCTGCGCACTTCAAGCCGCTCCGTACATGTTTATCGAGCCATATACATATAATATTGCAAGAATTACGTCACGAGCGAAAACATTGCAAAAACAGGTGGTTGTCATCACAGCCTAAATCCAAGCGGTGCAACCGTTCGTATACGTTGATGAACTTAGCCAAAGTTGCTTTTAAGTGAAATCACTTTAAACGAATTTGTCATTATCATTCATATTGAATACATAATTAGTCTAACTTCCCTTTATATTTTTTATTCATCTGACATATTTTGTATGACGTGAAATAGAGGCAATACAAATAGTAATTGTTAAGCAAGAGTCAAAAGTATTACATCTGAAAGTACGACTTATACAACTTATATAAACGTTAGCACGAGCTAAGTCACGGTCAAAGTCCTACTTTTCTGTGGAAATTAAGCTCTCACAATTTATCAGATTATATGTATTTTATAAATAAGTTAATTCGACTAATTTTCTAGTCAAATCTATTTAAATAATTTGAATCAAAAAATTAGCAACATTAATAATTACATACATTATGTTTGAATTAAAAATACTCTACAATCAAATTTAAATTTAAACGCATTCTATTCACTCTGACAACTGATAACAAGACACTGTCGAGTCGAGCCTGCTCGCTTTGACATTTAGTCACTAGTGCGCGTTGATGTCTTTTTAACTGCAGAACTAATACCAAAGTAATGAAGAATGGATACGCAATAAACTTAACATAAACCTACCATTTAACTAGAGACTGACATTGTTGTGTCTTTTAAATCTCGTTTTTCTTTATCTTTATCTTATACACAGTTTATCTTACAACACCTCTGTTTTCCTTTACCATTAGCCGGTTTAACTTATTAAAACAGAATAAAATAACGCAATTAAAAATATCATGCCACCAAATTTGTTGTAGAATAAAATAAAAACTTTTAATGTAATTTTTTTTGTGCACGTCAATACTACCAATTGAAACAAAACAAATTCGACGGATTTTATTTAGTTTATTTTTGTATCCGACATTTCTAGTACTTTGTACACCACGAGTGCTGTAAAGTACTCGAAACGTCAGAAACAAAATTAAACGCAATAAAATATGTTTAATTTCAACGAAAGTAAACAATATTATGAATGTATGTATGTCCGGTTTTAGTTATACATAAATAAACAAATCAAGCTACATTTGAAGTGACGAATGCAACCAACGGCATAAGAACATTTAAATGGAATAAAGTATGTATTAATGACAGGGGACCGTTAAGGCCTCTTTTCCAAGACCAACGACCGCGCGGCAGAGTACGTGACAACAAATACACAGAGGTTTAATGTTACACGTGAATAATTGTGACCCGACCTCATAATGTACAGTGTAACCAACTTGATTTCGTGGTGTAATTGTCAGTTTTATCTTAGCACAGATTAACAAGAAGTGTAGCGCAAGTGTTTATTAGTCAAAATCGTCGAAATAAACTTAATCAAGTTAAATAAATGTACAGCTGATACACACAATTAAAGAGATAGCGTTTCTACAAAGATTTTTGAGACTGGTTTAGTTGAAGGTCAAAACATTAAATTATTTGCAATCGCTAAGGTCAATAATATCGTCCGTCTTTGTCCGACAATGCTGTTTCAATATTAAGTTACATTTAAAAGTTATCATCAAGCAAAACGAGGTTAAGTTCATTTATAACAGTGTCCGACTTTCGATGAAGTTATCGTGTTTCAGTATTGTGCCAACTGTCCGAGTTAATTACGATAATTCGGCGACCGCTTGCAATTCGTCTTGCAACACCACAAATTGCAATTACTAATTTACATACACAAGTTTTATTGCCAACATTCCTTACTGATAATAATTTTCGATTGGGGGCTTAAGGAAATGCTTTATTATGCTAAATGCTCTTTCCCTTTCCCTTCTTATCCTATCCTTCTTAGGAAAGGATGTGAAAGGGAGAAGGACTGAAATTGGTCCTCTGGTAACTGACTCATCAGACGAAACGCAGAAGCATGCATCTTCTGTGAGGTCGTGGTATTTCACCGGTCAAACCGGCCTATTCGTGCAACAGATGTTAAATGGTGCTGTTGCTTGCTGTATTATAAAGTCTAAAATTTATATAAATTTTATATTATAGACCTTTTAATAGTTTGGATAATTCATTGACCAATGTGGGAATAATTACATCTGTAATTCAGCAAAAGGAATAGAAGATGAGTGAGTGTATTTACATTAACTAATGACTCAACCAAACAGATCAAATACCATAACATTGGATAAAACATTATTCCTTTACTATTGCAATGTAGATAAACAATTTATATTTTTACATAACTAGTATACAAACTTAGCTATATATAATATACTGTGATTATTTTTTTATTTGCATTATTGTTAACAACTCTACAGCTGCTGAGTCGAATCATCATATATTTATTTATTCATTTTTCAACTAAAACATTATACATATAATAGGCTAAGGGATAGTGTCTTTCATAGTGGAAACTGTTACAGTCAGTTATTTTTTATATTAACAGTGGTATAATTTTAGTCCTCCTCCCTTTCCCGTCCTTTGCTAATTAGGATTAGGAAGGGAAAGAGGATTGATCGGGGGAGAGTATAGACAAAGGAAATATCCTTTTTCAGGTCTATGAGGAGGGGTCCTCTGTCCATTAGGAAGGCATCTGCAACGCATTTGTTTGTTGCGGATGTCTATGAGTAGCACTTACTTAACATCAGGTGATCCGCTTGCTCGTTTGCCACCTTCTTCAAGTTACCAAAGTTAGCGCCATAATCAGTCGCGCGTCAACTTTTAGCCGCATTACGTCGCATAGTATCGCGCCGCGTCGCATCGCTCAACAGACTTAGGTTATCGCTGAATCGACAATTTTGAAAAAGAATACACATATTTTGTTTTTATCGATCAAAATTTGGGACAAATATAAACAGAACCGCCAAAGTTTTTGTCGAAAGAAGTAAAGAAAGATTTACTTAAAAATATATCAGAACAAGCAATAAATTCAGTGACGCTTCAAGCCAACTGCAAACGAAGGTCGTATTCGAATTGCAGCGTCCGATCGTCCCAGCGACCTCGTCATTTACATTAACGAAGGTGACGACCAGATGTTACCTGTTTTATGCAAATCCTTGAGATATTGAAATTTCATCTGCGACACTAAATGTCATGTGATGACAATAACCACTCTGATAATGGTATAAATAGGCAAATAGAGACTGTTAGCAAAATAAATGTATAAAAATAGCTATATTATACACAAGGAATCCTTCGTTAACAAGCAACCGATAAACCACTTCACTCTTTAAAATTGATCAAGCCTTTTAGGTCAGAATAAAACGTGTCACTATAAAATGTCCGTTACGTCCGTACCCGCGGAAAACATTGCCCTTCTGTCATTCGGACAATTAATTCGGACAATAAATTATTGAAAAGATAACTTAAACTGTCATCTGAATATGTATTTTGCCTAATCCTTTCAACATCCCCATTGTGCAACAGTGGTAGAGCCCGCAACAACAACATCTGTTGCACTCCGGGGTGGCTCGACCAGTGGAATACCACGAACTCACAGAAGACAGGCGTCACGTAGAAGTACTCTACGTTTAGTTTCATGAGTGAGGTCCAGGAGGCCTAATTTCAATCCTCTACCCCTTCCCATCCTAATATGGGTAAGATTTGAAGATGAGGAGGATTGGAGCGAGAGTGGGGAAATATACTTATTCCCGGTTATTTCCTCCTCTGTCCATTAAAGGTAGGCGACGCATCTGCGACTCATTTGCTTGTTGCTGCCTTTGGGTGGCGGTCTCTTAAAATCAGATGATCTGCTAGGTCGTTTGCCCCCTTGTTCCAGAAAAAAAAGGTTTGCGTAAGCGCTTTGGTGGTCAAAGTAAGTGTATACTTTATCGATCATCCGAATCAAGAATATCATTTTAAAATTATGCAAACCGACAAAATAAATAAAACAAGTCCAATATTCCAATAAACATTCTCTTACCTCGAACTGCGACCTCCTTAAGAGAACTTAAAAAAAGCCTTTTCATTCAAATGCAATGACTGCATTGAATAAAATCATTCGATGTCTTACAGCAACAACAAAGTACAACAGCGTCGAGTGAGCCGACAGATTGCAAGAACGAGTTCTATAACCGCGGCAGTGTTACCAAAAAACTTACGAAAATCTCATTACGCAACGAGAGTCATAATAGACGCGCGACATTGTCTACAGATTAAAAAAAAATATCAAAACGAAACTTAAAAAAGACACACTTCTCTAATCTGAACAGTTTTTTTTCGAACTGAGTTGATTTAAAAATGGAACTCGCGAGCTTTTTGTTTTGTTTGCCCAATTTGAGTGCGGAGTGACGTGCGCTCACGTACCGAGTCAGTCGCTCACTGGCGCCATTACCTTTTGGCGCATCCGTCCCCGAAGCCCCAAAGCCACTAATAAAGGTAGCTTCTCAACAATAATGCTTCAATTAAATTCTTTGTCATATTGTAAGAAAGGATAAGGTATAAAAATATTCGCGTAACAATTTTCCTTTGTCACAAAAGTTTCTGTACCTAATTTGTATGTTATAATAAAACTTTATCTAAACTACAGACTGGTTTGTTTTTCTAATAAGGCTGTATTAAGAATTTAACTATGCAAATATTATTTTTTTTATTTGATTTTTACTAAACTATAAAATAAAAGAGGAAGGACGGGACGGAGGATTGGACGGGGAGGGGATGGATAGGAAAATGAAACATGCTTTTCTTGTCTATCCCCTCCTCTGTCAGGTAGATAAGGTAGGCAACGCATCTTCGACTTATTTTGCTTTTACGGATGCCTATGGGTAGCGGTTGCTTGATATCAGATGACCCACTTGCTCGTTTGTCATCAAATAAATGTACAACTACATACCATCTTTGTTTGTTTTATATAAAAAGTACAGACTTTAAAAAAAAATGAAATTACCTTCACTGCAAAAATAGATTTCGGAACAACTTCATTGTGATCACGCCTTTGCAAACGATTGTCGTCACAGATGTACACAGACACTCGAGTGAGTTCAATGCGAGCGACTACAGTCGACACGACAACTGATTATATAACTGGTCCTTTGACGAGCAACATTTAAACCTGTACCTAAAATTAACAATTTAACAAAGCATCAACTCACTTATAACTGCACATTCATAGGTTAAACTTTAGGGAAGGCAGAAGTTTGCCGGGTTAGCTATTAATTAATAATAATATAATAAATCTGCCTTTTTTAGTATGTTTCCACACTGCAGGGACACATGCCTTTTCTCCGAGAGAGGGAAGGGGCCGTAATCCACCACTGGCCCAGTAAGGATTGGTGAGTGTCACATGTGTTAGAATTTAGTGGTTCTAAGACAAGCCGGTTTCCTCACGATGTCTCCCTTCACCATTTTTGGAGCAGTGGTCATGAAATAAATTACACAAAGTAAAGCGCCTGCCTGGGTTCGAACCCGCGACCTACAGTACGTACATCGGGGCCTATACCACTGGGCCACCACTGCTCAAAGATTATTTTAGCATTTTTTTAATTTTTATGCCTGCCATATAATTGGTTTTCTAAACTGGTTTACTGTGATTATTCTTATGGCTTTAACAGCCATTTTGAAATTTATAATTCAATCTAAGAAATGCCTAGCTACGATTTGTGCGTACGTAGGGCTTGGCAGAGTCACACATTGTTACACAAATTATACTTACTTATGGACTTAAATATTATGTCACGATCCATGAATATTAAAGTGCCAAGCTGTATTTTACAGAACACTAAGGCACAGAGAGGTATGTTTCTACTATTAATTATTTGCAATAGGTTTCCATTCCGTTCCAGACCCGCTTTCTTCTATCAAGCATGTATACTACACAATATTAGTAACGCTTTTGTGTGTAACTTTTATGGAGTCCAGATAACTTTCGTCAGGTGACTCACGTGCTAGGAGATAAGCAGCTTGCTCGGTTACCCCCTAATATCATACATCACTTGAAAATATTCCATTGCCAGCTTCGAGGTTGTAACTTTAAAGTTAGTTCTTGTACTACTTACATATATAACTTAAAAACATATTGGATAAAATGGTGTACTAAAAATCTATATATCTCCTACCTAAGTATATAAAATCCTATGTGTATGTAATTCTGTGAAGTTTGCCAGCGATCGGATCAACATAATTAATGACATCCGGGTGAAATCGTGGCGGATCACTTGTCGTTTTTATAAATGAAACAAATACAAATTTCTAATGATTTATTACAAAACATACAAATCTTGTTCTATTTACACTACAAATTTATACATATTGTATATGCTTTACATCAGATACAAAATATTAATGCGTAGGGCTTTGTTATCAAGGTTTTGTACTCCAAGCGTTATCGCAATTGAAAATAACAGTTGAAAGTAACATGTATATTTTTAACCAGTATCTTAACCGACTTCAAAAGAAAATTTACCACAAATAATGTTCTGTATTGATAGATGTAAATTGAAATAAAACCATCAACTGAATTATTTAAGGTTAAATAATTTAGAGAAAACGTAAAATATCTATCAACAAACACTTTTGTACACCTCTGTACGTACTCATCCCGCTCATGACGCATGTACAGGTAAGACGTTAAATGCTGTAGAATCAGTCGGCTTTGTCTGTCTATCCGTCAGTCGGCGGCGCCGGACTACTGTACGCTTTTTGCTGGGCTTTGGTTTAGTTTTAGTCGAAATCCTTTCAGTTCTAACGACTCTGTAAATGTTAGTTTACGGTAAGGAAACAATAAACAGATTTTCATATGTATAAATTTAAAAATAACATAAAATCGACGTCCCAATTGATATAACAAATAATGGCAATTAAAAAAATTATCAAATTTCCCATAATATTTACAAAAAGAACTGTTTTTTCAATCAACATGCATGCAGTATCAATCAATCAAAATATCTGCGCGTACCCAAGTACACGATGGCGACCTGGACAAGTTTAAAATGTGCAAAACATACAGCTGACAAAAGCTATTTACATAAATGGTAGCTTTTAAATCATCTCACATAGCATTAAATGAAGCGTGTAATAAATGTATTATGATCAAATTAACTGAATTTGCAGTACTCGAGAATTATTTTACAGTATGGTGGTTTAAATATTGTCATAATGTGCTTCGTTTAACAGTTAGTGTAAGAAAATAAAAAGATGATCTCCCAGAAAATAGGCGTCAAGTAGAAGTATGCTGCGTTGCGCCCGAGTTAGGCGCCGGAGGCACAATGACAGTCCTCTTTCTCTTCCCATCCTTTCGTAAAAGGATAGGATGGGAAGGGGAAGATGATTCGATAGATCGTGATGGAGGCGTTGATTAGGAAGTGAGCTTTATGCTATTTCCTTTCTGTCCCCTTCTTCGCCCATAAAAGTCATTTGCTTGTTGAAAGTGCCTGCTGTCACTTAACATCAGGCGAACCGCTTGCTCGATAGCAATCTTCTTCGATGAAGAACGTGGTGTTGAAGATGTCACCAATTTAAAAAAAAAAACATATTATAGCTTTCCTTCCGTGACATACTTTATAAAGCTTTGCCTCTCCCCATGTTCAGACAGTAATAGGAAAATCAGCTACAATGCTCAAATTTCTTAGTTTGCTGGAAGAAAATTTAAACATTAACAAGTTTTTACATTTACTTAGATACTTACAATATAATACTTTTATATGTTTATGAATATGTTCGTGGTAACTTTTTTCGCATTAAAATATAACTTAGATTGACAAAACAATAGTCCTACGCGATTTCTGTCTTGTTTGTATTTGATTGTTAAGTTTATTGTATTATATATTATTAGGTAACTTGTATGACTTGTCAGCTGTATATAAACGCTGTCAAGTGGTTAATATGTTATAATGTCAATATCGTAAAGTATACTTGTTAGAAAAGGCACTCGTCTCCGGTAAATCGACGTTATACTTATGTAGGACTTATGTCATAAGCGTAACGTCGAGCGTGAGACAATAGTCAATCATCCAGGCGTAATAAGCAATTTCTGGCAATAACACGAATTATGAATTGTAGTCCTTTTCATCGACTCGAACAAATTTGGTTTAGAATTCAACAGTGTCGGCATACAGCTTACACTAACTAAATATAATAATGATTTAGTGCCGGTCACACTTGATTAACAAATTCTAACATTAATTAAGGAATTAAGCACAGAACTCCTCTCAAACAGCAGACAGAAACTTATCCAATGGCCTACGTGGCTCAGAGTCTGTCTGCTATGCGACATTTTTTTTACAAAATATTATCATATTTTCATTTAACCTTCAAATGCTTACGGCGCCTGATAGATTTTATTAGCAATTATTCTAGTGGTAACATTTGCTAATGATAAACTAAGCTAGCTTTAATATACATATCTAAGTACAACTAAAGGAATCTAAGTGAAGGTAATTGCACAATTTGCTTAACTACAAAATTACATTAAGTAATTCATATAGAACGTGAGCACTGTACGGCAGATCATGTGCGGGTGCACGATCTACTGGTACGTAAGGTGTTGTTTTAGTTACAATCTACTTTTTGCCCGCGATGTAGTTGCCGGCCTCGTCTTTGTAGAGATCTTCATTGATGGCGTAGTACGCTGGCGATGTCTGACAGTCCACCTTTAAACGAGAACAGAAACGTGTTACTGATTGACAGTCCCAAAGGCAGTGTAAAT
>JWHW01025047.1:125136-138910 GCA_000931545.1 Papilio glaucus | reverse complement strand
CAAGTACGAAAAAGAACTACACTATTCTAATAAGTATCTGAACAAAACTAAACTAAACTTAAAAACTTAGAAATAATGCATGAATAGGACAAAGGGACTCTGGCTGATAACTTTACGTAAAAATACGCCAATAACAATCGTGATTGAGTTACTAAAACTATCTAACAATGCGTTGGTTGTTACCGAATACGTTTTCAAATGTTCACACAACAGATACCTGCAGATACAGAGAGTCAGATATTGGGAATCTCTTATAACAATCATTGGCTATTTAATGTAGAACAATTTTAAACAAAAGGCGATCGAGCAAGCAGCTGTGATCCACTGGTAAAGAAGATAAGGGCAGACTTAATGTAGGAAACAGAAAAGGAGAGAAGAATATGGTAAGAGTATGCTGGATTCCATAGACTGAGTTATACACAGTCCTGAGATTGCACATCCCAAAAAAGCTGATGATTTGTTTTGTCTAATCATATCTCATTAAGCTTGAGGTCCGCGTGTTGCCGCCCAGCGCAGCCGAGAGCAATAAACAATGTGGTAACTATTATTACGGTCCGTGGGAATAGCGACCATCGCCACAATGGGATTACGCGCTATTTTGCAAGGTTATTACACTGCTGACCCCCTTTGCCTATCTTCAACGCGATGAATATAACTTACGACTTAATGGAGCAGTAAAGTTTCATCAGCTAAATATTGTTGTTTAATTGTTGTGGGAAATTAAATAGTAATTTAAGCGGAAAATATTTTAAAATAAATTCTCATCATATACACTGCCAATGTAAGAAGGATGCAGCAATATCATACGAGAAGGAACCGAGCCTTCATATTTTTTTAATTAAAATCCCCGGTACTGGCTTTTTCTTATTGATCCACATTTTCACAGTTTTACGGTGGCGCTCTGTACTGTAGCAAACATTCAACACACGCAACATAAAAAAGCAGGCGTATCCGTTACTTGGATAGAAACAGTCTGCAGTGGAATGGATTAAACCCAGAGGAACTTGGTGGAGGTGCAAGAAAAACCTATCTCCGACAAAATTAAATAAGGGTAAGTTACTAGTCCTTAAGTAGAAAAGATGAGGGTACTAAGGAAGGGCCAGTGGCGGAGGTACTCAACAGAAAGCGTAAGTATTCCCACTTGGAACACAGTAAAAAAAGTTCAATATAAATTTAATTTTAAAAAGTTTATTCGCGCGAAATTGTTGCGCGCGATCGTGGGTACTTACCGTGTGACAATTCCAAAGATGTCACGGCCGCGTCGCTCGGAGATGTGCAATTTGCGAAATTTGGTTCGAAATTTTTCAATTAAAGTTATAATTAAGTTCAAGGTCAACTTGTACGTTATTATCGTATGGAATATTTTAAAAGCGTTACTAATACATTTGACCTTTGGGGAATTAGTTTTAAGTAAAAGGTTTCACCTATACATATAAACATCCCACATAATGGATCTAATGATGCCTCACTCTTCAAAATTGTTCAAGCCTTTAGACTACAGGATTTTACAACGGAACGGAACCTTTTATCAGTAAGGTAAGTATGTAAGCACGGTATAGTTTTAAATTCCTTTTAAATTCTAACAACCAAACACCATAATCTCTAGGTATAAAGAAAAGAGTAACCACAATCATCGGGTCAACGTAAGTATACCAGAAAGAAATACTCTTTATAGTAGACTGAGTTAACTTTGTCACTTTTTCTCAATTTAAATTAATTGCCCATTCCTTAAGGTATTATAACAATGACAATATCTCAATCAACACCGAAGTTGTCCGGGACAGAGCGATATAATAATATGCACAATTATCCTTACTTTATGATAGTTTTTCCAGTCCCTACTGAAGGCCGCACATTCGTTGGGCAATGTAAGACAATCCGCCGGCGACGGATCTCACGGGGGCGGTTGCCGCATGTTACATTGGACGGTTTTTTACCACTTCCACATTCATTTGTATTTGTTTTTGCGCTGTTTCGTCAGCCCCGTGCAAATCGTCGATAGACTTGTGCCTTGTAGATTTCCTTTGAATGCTAATTATAAAGCGTCACGTAATCTAGTGAAGCTTTTGTTAAAGGGCAAAGAGCGAATGTTCGTTTGTTTGTTCAAGCTCTTACATAACCAACAGAGAAGGACCATTGCTGCTCGTGTATGATTAAAAAATTGGGAAAGACACTTGCGTTTTCCGTTAAAAAAAGTAGAGAGTAGTGCTTAACACACTAATTAAAACGGCTTTACTCACGCGTGGTTCGGTGTATGTACCGACTAGTAAGTTCGCGGTCGGTGTTAAAATATGTCTCACGAAAGTTTAAATAATTTTAGTAGTGCTTAATGTAGATTATAATTTGTCTTTTGTTACAAATAATATAATTAAAATATGATGTTAATGCCCGAAAGGTTTTTAGATGTGATATGAAGATAATGCTTGGAAGCTGCAAACCAGACGAAAATTACATATAAGACTAGTAGTAGGGTGGGCTACTTTTCTTCCAACTCCACGACTAGCGCGTATTTTGCGCGTGGGCGGGGGCTAGGATCATTCCAGCCAGACATATAAGACTAAACAAGTATTTTAAATATTGATTAAAGATTATTTTAAAAACTCTCTCTACGCACTCAAATCTATTAAGTATACAAAACTTGCGATGTGTTTTTTTTTTCAACATTTTTGTATCATTATTTTTGACCTCGCTTGGGCCTTGCATCAGTTGCGCCAGCATCCGGGCTATCACTGACAAATGACCAGCGCGGTGCAAATAGAAACAATGTGAGGTGTATGTCAACGTCAAAATGTAAACGTCGTTAGTTTACAATCTCACAAGCAATATTACAAAGGCACGAAAACTGTGAACGGATAGACTTACAATTTGACGTAAACGTAATAAACCTAGTTTTTCTTTAATGAACATCTTTTACTAAACTATCAAGCCCAACTTAAGATCAAACGATATTTCACATTAGGTTTGTAAGAAACGGGATTCCTACCACAATTAGCCTTTTTGAGCTCCCGATATTTCAGCACAGTTGGAAGCGCCATGGTCAAATGCCGACTGGAGTTATGCGGTAGTAGGATTTGATATTTTTTCTAATTCTGCGACCATTACTACTATTCGATTTCTCACTGCACGCTGAGTCCGCACTTGATATTATTTTTCTTACAAACTTTATATTAATAAAAACCATTAAAGTTTTAAGTTCACATTGTAAATGTTTAGTTCGGTTCACTTATTTCCGGTAGTCTATAATATCTATAGTCGGATTATGATCTAACGATATTTACAATTTAACGGTGACATATACACGCTCAGTTACAATTACACCGAGGAAGCTATGGCCGAGCTGACCGCACGCCGGGTACTGTGGTGCCGGTGACGCAAGGGTCGCATGCCCTGCGGCCGGCGATAGAGGGCTCTCGTGTCATTATATAACAGGCCAAACTCAATTATAAAAAGAGGTTATATATGTATATATAATAGAAGAAACAGACAGAATATACCAATGCACAGCCCAAACTATTGGGCCTAGAGAATTGAAATTTTGCTTAGTTATTTTAGTTATTATGTAGGAGAGCTTTCTAATTTTTTGTAAATTCATTCCATAAAGGCCTAAAATAGGGGTTGAAAGATTGTATGGAGAAATATTAGTAATCCAATGTAACCCCAGATTCATATGATCTATGATATTAAATAGGGTTCAGCTTAGGCTGGACACATCTAGTATTGGATAACATGGATTGTATTCGTTCGATTAATGAAAGAAATTGCTAATAAACGCATTTCCCTGAACTTCTTGAGGGGGATGAAACCTTGTCATATTTGCTCAATTGTTTATTTGGTCGTAATTTCAGAATATTATTTACTTTCAACTGGACATCGAGCTATGGGGGTGTATAAATTAAAATAAAGAAAGTTTTAGTCTAATTAATAAATCAATCAACTGGCTAGGTAATCTGATAAAGGTCTACCATGCAAACAAACATACATGTAAATACAATCCAAAGCTGATTCAATCATTATTCATTGAGAGACAATTGTAGTATTGTTAGACAATGACGTTATTGTCACAAAGCTGTAACACGTATTATTACGTATATAGTCTGTGGCGTGTCACACATAACTTCATTCTGTTTATATTTACGAGTTAATTTGGCGGCTCTTTTCAGCTGAATAAACCACACAATCATTATGAAAGTCCAGCTTACATAAGCGACTATATACGTGCGGTACAGCACGGCCGAGCGGCCGGTCGACCGTGTATCCCCATCGTGGAATAAGGAAGCAAAAGCAGGAAGAAGCTATGTACACGCAAGTCGCTACAATCCATACATAACTATCACACCGATAAATATACAATAATTGGAACACACTGTATACAATTAATTGGAAAAATTAATATATCGTGTTTCATAGCAAGATATAATTTTTTTAAACAAAAGATTTTACGTTAAAATTCGTAAAATCCAATATATTTAAAAAAAAAACTTTTTCTCATATTACCTTATAACATTAGCTATACATATTACACAATTCACTTCACTTTATCTCACGATTTCCACAAAATTACAACATTGCCAATGAAAATATAAAAAGTGTAATGGCCGCCATGTATGGTAAATCGCGGTAAAATTTGTTTACAAAAATCATATCATACAATGAAACGAGGTATTAGTGATGTGACAATTTTAGCTGTCAAGGTTAATGCTTATGTTAGCACACAGTCATTAGGATTTTCTTAAATATTCACGCGTTCGTTTCAATCAAGTAAAACGTGAACGTTTCATGAAAGTAACCTCAACCCCGTACAATTTATAGTATAAGAGGGAGGTGAAAATATCTGAGATTAAATCGGTTACATTTAAAACCACACACACTAGTAAAGCGAAGGCCGATTTCACAGCTAAGAAACACCAATAAAGGCGAAAGAACGAACTTGGATAGTAAGAGTTAAACCTTGTAAAACAAGCTTTGTTTCTTTTTATATTTAGGTTTGATTTTCATATTTTTATTTGTGAATTGTGGAAATAATTTCTTTTTACTATTCCAACTTCCAAGTCATGGCGGATTTGATCTCACGACCTCATGTTTCGTAGTATGTAACCTAAAACTATTACGCGATTGACTTAACCACGTCACCCAATCATTATTACCGTCATTATATAACTAGGGTATGTTTAACAAACAATGTTTTGTAAACAATTAACTAAGGACAATGTTGTGACAAACAGAAAATCATTCTTAACAATAAGCATTTATCGTAAGAGTCTAAGTTTGCGGCCGAATTTTGAATTACAGTATCTATGAGATCTACTCTTTTTGTTTGCGTCAGTTGCCATCAAACAAATAACTAATTTTGAAATTTGCATTAAAGGGGTACTAAATTTAAATGAACAAATTGGTAAACTCCGTCTGTATGAAACAAATGAAGACTAGAAATGTGTACATATGTTTAAAATACAACTTTATAATGTAAATGTTGTCACCAATATCAGGACTATGGTCAAATACTAGTTTAAAATATCTGTGTCATTGTCATGAATCTGACTGGTTAATCTTCGGGCTCCCGGAGGATGTCGAGAGCGGCTAAAATCACTTTTACAATGACAGGATAATAAGTAAAACATCTGACAGGTGGAAACAAATCCCCAAAGGGGGGATAAGAGGGTGACTACAACTAACAAAATGGAATGTAAAAACATTATTTTTAAAATTATTAAAACTTCCGTGAGACATTATTAATTAACTTTTTATAAGAAACGGCTTCACTCACGTTCGCGTTTCGAACCCACTCACCCTGAAGAAGGACTTCCGATAGGTCCGAAACTTGTCGGTACAAAAATACCGAAGGAAAAACGCGAACGTGAGTAAAGCCGTTTGTTATAAAAAGTCAAAAAACATTATTTTTTTTCTAACAAACTTCTGGACTAAGTGAATTGTTTACTTGTACAATGTGCTGAAACCACCACTGTCTTAGCCAGTAACCATGACATGATAATTAAGCATATAGCTGTCTAAGTAATGCGAACAATTAGCTGAAAATAATGGCTTTTTTACATCTTCAATACATTCTCTAATAATCAACACTAATACTAGAAAAAATTGTTTGTATTACTCAAGCTCTGATTATTTTATCTTAGAAGGTGGCAAACGAGCCAGCGGTTCACCTCATAGTGGCCTACCCATAGCCATCTGCAACTGCCCACCTTAATGGATAGAGGATGAATAGAAAAAAAGATAATTTTCCCTTTCCTATCCACCCCCTCCACCGAGGAATCCTCTTCACCTTCCCATACATTACTTATTAGAAATGGGTGGGAAGAGAAAGAGGTCTAGAGTTAGGCGTCCGGAACCTCACTCACCAGGCAAAATGCGGAAATACTGCTATTAGTCACTGTCTTCTGTCAGGTCGTGGTATTTCGCCGGTCGTGCCGACCCATTCGTGCAACATATGTTGTTGCGTGCTCTACCTTTATTGAACTGATTTTTGTTGAGAAATAATTAGATTTCACGTGTATAAAAAATATGTTATGTATAAACACTAAACTCTGACCGATCACCAAGAGAGTAGACGTGAGTGTTATTTTTTTAGGGAAAATATATTCATGTTGTTTTAACAATTTTTGTATATTTAAACTGATATAGTAGGTACTATTTTATATTTTTACAATATGACTTTTAGTCTCGAATTATTTATTGAAGATAAACAAACAATAAGAAGCTAAACGTGATTAAGATTTAATTAATTTAAATTATTCGGAAAAATATGAGATGAAAAATTTGATAGTTAAATTTATATTTAATTGATCTAATTGTAATGCACAAATCGACATACCTAGCTAGCGTGGCTGCGACACGGGAATAGTAAACACGGGATACACTGGCTCGCACTGAACGCAACTGATTGTAGCCGCGTGCGCCGTGCGAATATATACGAGTGTGTAGTGTAGCGTGGATAAGACTTCCCAAAAATTAAATGACATTCACTTATATATCTTAATTCATATTCCAAAGTTATTATATAAGCTATAGATACATTTTACAGCTTAATTTTACGTCTAGATATATCTTTAATTTTCATTGCTTGCTATATCCCTATGTAACATACGGATATATAGCACTTAAAGTATATATTTAATTATTTATTTACGGCCTCACAAAAAGTTTTCTTTTTTCCTTGTTTTACCCTTCTTTTATATCAGACTTGTTTATTAATCAAACCTAGAGCTGAATAAATCAAGAACGTTATAAATAAGAACAGACTTCTTTGTACATACGAATACAGGATATGGTAATTCATTAGGCGGATAGGGTTCGTTATTCATTGGGAGGTCCAGGGGGGAGAGGCTTAAGCCAACTCCTTTTTTCCATTCATTCATCGAATCATTTTTATTCCTTAACTTGCTAAAATCTAACATCTGCACTGCACTGTCAACAAAATCTGGCCACAGGTGACACCAATAGGTAACATCTCCTTGCCCTTTTCCGACGTAAGTGGGGTCGACACAATATGGCCGAAGCACAGCTAAATTGATAACTTTTTTATTTATAAGTCGATTGAGATAAAACAAGCACTAAATGTTAAGTGAAGCTTACCACAATAGATTAGTGAAAACCGCATCCAAATCGGTTAGGCTGTTTCTGAGATTAACGGTAACAAACGCACAAAAAGACTAAAATTCTAATAGTCATTGTTTTGGGTTTTATTGCATTTATGAAGGCCCCAATAATACTTTTTCTCAAATACCTTCCATGTACAGACAGCGATCAGTTACAACTTTATTATAAGTATAGATAAGAAACGTTAATATTATTTTATTCCGCACTACCGTTTTTAAGTGTTGTGTTTGTAATAAAGTCGTATCCACATTATCTCAACGCGTCTCCCACGATCCCCGACCGCTGAGGATGAAATTACAATTTAGTTACGACGCGCCGCGAGACAATATTAAGTGGCTACAGCATTTCGACTTAAATTAGTACAAATATATTAAATAGCTTCTCTGTCACACACACCATCCATGTCCATGCCATTCATTTACTTGAACTAGGAAGGGGTGGGAAGAGTTAAGTATGTGTATGAACGTATAAATATATAGTAAGCTAAGATCTTAACTAAATATAGTCTCGCATTCCTTTACACTTTGAAATTGAAGCTTATTGATCTTTGGAATTTTACCGCAGACACAAATATGTGAGAAGGTGAACTTTTATGTGGTCCAATTCTGGCAGCAGTGTATCTACCCTGACGTTCATCAGATAACACGTGTCTAATGTCGGACCCGTTACTATTTCGTGTACTGGATTCTTGAACTAGATATAAACTGCAAAATTCTTCCTTCCACGCAAGATCTGTTAATGTTGATATCAACGTAAAGATACATATATGTATCCTGACATATACATTTCATGTAAAATTAGTTGCCAAGACACACGAAGTAATAATACATTTACTGTTAAAATATACAGCAGCTCTAGTAGAGAAAAACTGGTAGCTGAACTCCGAGTAACCAGTGGTAGAGCCCGCAACATTTGTTGCACTGCAGGGCCAGCTCGAACGGTGAAATACCACGACCTCACAGAAGACAGACGTGAATTAGAGTATTCTGCGTTTCGTCTGATAAGTGAGGTACAGGGAGCCTAATTCTAGTCCTTATCCCTTTTTTTATTTTTATTTTCTGATAGGAAAAGGATGGGAAGCCGCAGAGGGTTTGACGGGGGAGGGTTGGACAGCAAAGAAAATATCTTCTTTTCTGTTTATCCCCTTCTCCGCCCATTAAAGGTAAGCAACGCATCTGCACATAATATCAGGCGATATGAAAAGGCGTTTGCCACCGTGTTCCAAAAAAAATGTTTGTGCTAAGAAAGTACGAAATGGCCATTTCGTGATCATCATATTTTTTTAATTCCTTATTTATTTTTGATTAACATGATACTACCCGTTCCAGGAACATGAATCGTTCAAACAGGAGCTTTATCGACTCGAAAAAATGATGAAAAGATTTGCGATGAAGGACGTAGCGCCTTGTTCGTTTGGCTCGTCTACACTCATCGCGGGGGCACTACCATGCCCCTAAAATACCTAAGGTACGATTAAAACATCGTCATATAATATATCTTAAAAATTCACAGTAACTAATTCCAAAGTACAATGCAAATGCCAAAAAGCCGTCTCAATGTACGAGACTGGATCAGGAATATTTGGAAGAAGTATATGTGTGTACAGTTTCTATACGCGGGGCGGCCGGGAGTATTCGTGTGTACACTAAGACGTGAGAAATAAGCAGTTAAGTAAACATATTCCAACATATTTATATAGCAGCTTATATATTAATTCAACTACAGAATTTGTACAAACATATATCTGTAACGCACATGTGACAACTATGTATACTACGTATTATATATACGTATATAACTATGTATTTGAAAAAGCTTTCAATGAAAGCTACGTACACATAGCTCTACATGTTAGCAATCTAACTTGATGACACTGTTTGATTTGCACATACAGTCGAGTCAGAGTTCAACGGACCGCAATCTCTTTCGCTTGGGGAGATTTATCACTGATAGAGGTTAAGTAAACGATTGCTGTATTTTCTATGCTCTATGAGTTAAAATGGTCATACGCAATGTATTAATCAAATGCAGTTAGTTAGCAACATGTATACTAATCCCACTAATATTAGAAATATGAAAGTTTGGATGGATCGATGTTTGTCACTCAATCACGCAAAAACGGCTGAACGGATTTGGATGAAATTTTGCCCAGAGATAGATTCTAGTCTGGAATATCACATAGGCCATTTTTTATCCCGGAAAAATGTACAGTTCCCATGGGATACATTTTTTTAGTTGCAAATCTACGTTTATAAAAGGCGATGTTCCCTATAGATTCTGAAACGGCTACCTAGTATAAACTACCTATACCTAGTAATAAATAAAAATGAAAGAGCCAAATGTGCGCAAAGACATTGCCCAAAATTTAAGAAAACATAAACAGTATAACTAGCCGTAGTACGTACGGGTTCAGACGGGTAACGCTATACATAATGTCCCGGTCGCTATCAAACTTCACAGGATCACCCGCTAAGCTAAATTCTGAAAATTTCCTGAAAATTTAATCGAAATCGATCCAGCCATTTCGGAGTTTATATCTAACATACATCGATTATTTTATACAGTTATGTATTAGACTTATGTAACGAAATTAAAATAATCACTTTCATTTACAAATCGTAATTTCGTCACATGACCTTTAAATCGGTAGCAACTGACTTCCAAAATATAGGACGTATAGTACACATGCATGCGCATGTGTACTATACGTCCTATATTTTGACATCCCTGTAAGGTTGATGACACGATTAGATAAGCGGTCACGGATGCTGGCTCGCACTACAAAAAAGGCGGTGGTAATTAATTAGGGCTCTTAAATAAAACACTCGGCAATTTTTAGCTAATACACATAAATATGCACTCACGTCCGTCATTCAGAAGGATAAGCAGAGATCAAGAATTTCCATTAGGCTCGATCCCGGCACACCTCTCTCGGCTCTTCTACATCCATACAACTACGCATCCTTTTTCCCTTCCCATTAGGAAGGAAGGAGAATAGGATTGGGCGTAGAGAAGATGAATGGGGAAAAGCAATACATGTCTCTTTTCCTGTCCATCCTCTGCTCTGTACATTAAAGGTAGGCAACGCATCTGCAACTCATTAGCTTGTTGCAGATACCTATAGGTAACTGTCACTTAAATCAGGTGAAACTCTTGGTCGTTTTCCACCATCTTCCATAAATAAATATAAAAATAGTAAACCAACAGTTCGATCCTTTACCACGCAGCGAAGCAATCATGTTCAATTACAATTTTGTACAGAATAATCTCGACGCGTGGTTGCAAGAAAGGGCTTTGTTTTATAACAACACTCTCATCCGATTTGTGTAATTACAATGAGGTCGTCACGGGCCGCCAGAGAGTGTGGCGCTATCGTCCGCACAAGGTCGGCAGAGACGCCGCTCGACTTCTGTCGTGTTTCAGTTCCCACAACAATTTGCTTGCGACGCTGGCCAGTGTACCACACGTAACTGGTGTTGATACTTACGCATATTTATTAAATATTTCTTACGCAAATTAAGTCTTGCTGAGGGCGTTCGCGATTTGACGAAAATACTGAAGGATACGGCTGAAGGGTGCTAGGAAGGCTACTATATGGAGTCCTTTGATGATTTTGAGTTGTTCTAATTTGGACATTTGTCTTATGTGCAGACCATGGTATGATAGCAATCTTCGACAACACCACATCTCCTAAGCGCACTTATTTGGTAAATCATTTTTAAAGTATCAAAATAATTAATACCTACTGTTCGAGATTCGATCGAGTATTATTAATGCTTCGTACATGTTGCATTTTCTATATATATATATATCTCTGTTTATATTAAGTTTAACGTCAAATGAAATAATATAATTTATTTATTATTTCTTTGGGAGATGGCGCAAGATCGAGGTAAGTGGATACTCACTCTTATTGTCGGTGGGCAAGGCCAACTTTGGGTCAATACGCCTCTAGCTAGTAAGTTAATCCTTTCTCAATTGGTAAAAAAAAAATAAAAGTGCCCCTCGTTCGTCAACAATAACTTTATTCAGATACACAAATATAATTCTGATAATTTAATCAACACTAGTTTTTTAATTTCAATGATAATCGATTATTTTCGATCGATTCACAACTGTTTCAATCGATTAAGTAAAATGTAGCAAATAAACTGAAATTATTTAACATGAATTTTAAAGTGAATGACTAAAGTATCAAGAATGTTACCGCGAAGTATCGGTGGGTAACAATTAAGTAACATCAGGCCCCCCTAGCGCGACGATCTCTTGGCACAGAGCTGACCATCTCCGCGTCATAATCTGACACAACCATCGGTCCCATGGCTAATGTGTAATGACATCACATCACTAGTGTTTGCACCGCTTCGTGTCGGTTAATGACATATGGGTGACAGGTTAAAAGGTGAGCTTTAGTGTTATTAATAATCATTACATATACATACACACACATACATACAGGTTACAATATTAAGTTTGTAGTTGTAAGTTTCCTACCAACACAGCCAGCTTTATAATCATTTTCTTTGTCCATTTATCATAAATGGTTATTGCTCCTGTCTGCCCGTACGTTTTAATTCTTTTTCTATTTTATTTTTTTCCTCATTTCCCTTTTCACAAATATCAAAATCCAGTCCAATTGGCATATAAAATAAACAAAAAATACAAAAGTAGTTACTATGCCGCGATCAAAATGCATTCTACGGAACTGGTTAAAAGTTTTTATGCAGCACCCAAATATATTCTGCTGCGACAGGTTATGTTGTAAGTTATTGAACTTGAGTTTCAAGTTAAATTTTATGTGTTCGTGTGTTCACTAATACTTGTATTCAATTCGGTCGTCTCTTTGGAATTATAATAATTGGATATTACAATTGACTTCGTGTTAACGATACGGGCACGTTCACAAAGCGTCCGTGATCCAGAAACAACTAAACCGCGAAACTGTGAAATGTCAAATACATTTTGAAGTCTTTACATTGAGATATGATTTCAGTAATTGATATTAATAATGTTTCTAAATAATTTATATTTCTTATTCAGTGTTTTCCTACACTTCAACGAAGTCACAATACAATCCCCTCATAAGTATTTCTTTTAATTAATTAATTTATGAAACTAACAGTTATCTAAATACAATTTGTAAATATATTATTATTACATGAAGACTTGGATTTACAATAATTTCTTAAATACATAAATGAGAAAAAAATCTAAATTGACAATTATAATTAATTAAAAAAATAATTTATAATTTCACATTGAATTTTATTCTTATATGATTATGTTGATTACCAAAAAACCTCTACAAAAATATTATATACATCAACACTACATCTAAAAAAAGTATTATGTTCTTCTTAATATTGCCAGAATCTTTATAGATTTTTTCTGAACTTAAGTATATAGTTGAATAGTAAATAGCGAAAGCACGCGCTCTGAGGTATCAACATTAATTTGGAGTACAACCATACACTGGTATTTTGTTAAATTGTAGGACTACAGATCATCAGAAATTCACATTAAATTACAATAACATTGCTATGTAAACGACTTATTTTTTCAATATTTAATCGATACAGTTTTAGTCAATTGGTCACTGCGGTTTGTTTGTTAACTTACTGTAAATAAAGTTACATGATTCTTTTTATTAATTTCTGTTTAACCGAATAGCAAGAATTCATAAGACCTTTTTTTGCTACTCATAAATCAACAGGCGTTATTAAGTTGAAATACTGACATTTTATAACATAATAAATAGACAGAAAATAAAAAAAAACGCGGCATGTAAAACATTATCGTATTAATATTTGAATTTCTATTAAATAATAACAAATGAAAAATAATAAAGCAGTTAAGAGTTTGGTAGTTAACATCAATATATCCCATTATTTTTATTTATGATAAGAATTATGTTGTGTGTTATAGAAATGTGTTATTAACAAATATAAGTAATCATTGTATGACAATATAAAAGCAGTCTTAAGGCTTTTAACGAGACACTTATTCAAACCAAAAAAAATATCCAGAATATCCATAGTATTGTAATCAATACACCTCGATATATTGGCGAAAAAGCGCCATCTAGTTCAATAAATATATACTACAATATTACAGTGGTATATCTAACAGTGGTAGAGTCCGCAACAACAACATCTGTTGTACG
>JWHW01025047.1:95658-105953 GCA_000931545.1 Papilio glaucus | reverse complement strand
GTTCAACAAAATGTCGCTATGATCGTGAGTTCGCACTGCCGAATCATTCACATAAAAATGTTCGATGTTCGATTATTGACAAAAACTGAGATCACATGTTTTTTATGTGAATGTTTCGGCAGTGTGAACTCACGGCGAAAGAAATGTATGACGCTGGTTCTGTTACATTTATGTTTAACTCAAAAATCATTGTAAATAGCGTAAAATAATGAACGCATAATTTATTGTATGTAAGCTTGTATTTATTGGTTGAATTGTACGGGCGGTATTATTTTTAATTAAATAGATATAGCTTTGTGAAATTTGTGATACAATTAAAATTAAAAAAAAAAACCGTGTTTTATTTTAAAACTAATACAACTTTAGGTTCTAAGTTATAATTGTAATCAATGAATCCGAAGCATTTACTAAAGAAATATATTGAAGAAAAATATTACATAAATAAAATCAGATATAAAAAAGAACAAAAATCAATTAGATGCTTTGTTATTTTATAATTTAAAAAAATAAATGAGCTCATAACTTCTAAAAGCGAAGTTTAATTTAAGATTATATAAATATTTTTTTATTATAAGATTTTCAATTTGTATAAACAAAATGATTTTACACCATTTTAATGATTGACTAATGGTCAGTTCACACTGTCATCTCAAATGTTTCAGCGAGAAAGAGAGGGATAATAAAGTATTTTATGTGAATGTTTTCGTTAGTGTGAACACAGTGTTATGTTCCTTCGAGAAAACTTCTATCGGTGGCGCATGAAAGTTTAATGTCGATATCAATTATTAAACACCGTTTGTTTCTTATTGCATTTTAAAAATAATAAAATATCCAACTATTTTATGGTTGATCTATGACATGAAAAAAATATGCAAACAAATAACTAATATTTATTTCAACTTTCCGATTTTTTTATTTCCTTCAACAATCTCAACACAAAAATGAAGTCCTCTGTTGTTCTCTCCACCTCTGCTCTATGGTTCTGAACAAAGATTATAAAGTTGTCTTCTAACCCGTTCTTAGCTCCTTCTTCTATGACACCGAATAGTTTAGAAGTAGCCAGATGAAGAATAAGGCTAAGCGCCACGTTCCTGTCTACCGGCGTCAGATGCAGGTCCTTCAAGTCTTGGAACCAGTTTTGCTTGTTGAACTTTGTGATGGTTGCGATTTCTTTGACAGCTTCGTGAAGCTAAAATTATAAAGTTTACTAAAGTTTAGAATCAACAAACTCATAAGTTTCGTTGTAGGAATAAAATCTATTGACAACTATTTGAAGAATTAGAAAATATATAGATCTTCGAAGCCCCCTAGCGTCCAAACTAGGCAACTTTGTAAATGAGTAACAGTGAACGTGTGGTATTGTGTTATACACATCATTTCGGGTCACTCGTATATTGTGTGTTAAGGAAAATACTTTGTGTTACAAAATTTAAAAAAAAAGTAGATCAACAATGAGGTAACCTCATCCCCCATTCCTTATTAGGCATCATACTAAACGCAAAAATATAAATTCATGCTGTGCCGTGGACTTGCACGGTAGAGTCGACCATTTCCATTCTAAAGCTGTTGTTGCTCTTGGTTCTACCACTGTTAAATCAATCAAAAGACATCGAACAATTTTAGCAATCAAAACGAAGTGATAGGACTTTGTCAACCGTATATCCTTACCTTGTTTAAGCTCATCTGTAGATCTAACAAGAAATTCTCAAATTCAACCAAAACGGTGGCACTCATCGTATCACTCATTTGTTGAATCTCTTTTATATCTTCGTAAATTTTACGTAACGTCTTCAACGGTTGCTCTAGGTTACCGCTCTTTGTTTTACTGACGACTCCCGCTGTGGTCACCTTGCCCTCTTTGGACTCTTCATTGGTTTTTCCTGTTTGATTGTGTTCACTACGGTCTTCTATAGCTTGCTTGAGAAGCTTATTGGAAGATTGAAAAACATATAATATATATTTAATAAGTTCAAAATCCGAATAATGTAATTTTTCCTTTGCTTGCAGGGCGTTGCTGAAAATTAACCGTTTCATATTTTAAACATTTTAATCAATACTTACAAATCATATAAATAAATAATACATTTCAATTTATTGTTATCATTTACCAACGCTGTAACCTAGACGACCCGAGGGGAACGTAGCGGATAAATCTTACCACGGATTAGCGACAGATTTTAGTCGAATCCGTGGTAAAATAAGATCTTAGATATTATTATGATTACTGTAGTTTTATTCGAATAGTTTGGAAGGTTTTCCCAATGATCTCAACGTTTACATTTCTTAAATAAAATTTCTACAAACATCACGTACATATCGACAAATAAATCAGGTATTTAATGGATAGACAAACTACAAAACTCACGTTAATTCGAGTAATTTCTTTAACGCCGACTGTACATCCACGGTACTTCCCAACCAGTCGTACAACAGCAGACCTTTATTGTCGTGTTCTATCATATCCGTCATTACATTTATATAAGATTTCAAATATCCGTCGAATTTATTAAGCTCGGGTTTTTTAACGTTCCTAAATATTACATCAACATTGTTGCCGTTCTTCACGGCTACATCTATTCTCAATATATTATCACGATTAAGAGGAATCTGTATACGTTTTTCTTTAACAACTTTATCTATATTTTCTTTAACTTTTTTCAAAGCACGAGTATTTTTTACCATTTTTTCTTTTTTTACTTTCGTAACTTGTGTATGAGGAGACGGTCTAACATATGTCTCGTTGCTATCGACCAAAGGCAGTTCTTCCGAATTCATTCTGCTAAAGTAATAATCCACGGCAATGTTATTATCATCGTAAGCGCCTCTGCCTCCTGCCTTGCCGCCTGGCAGGAAGATAAGGAAAGTATCATCGACACCTCTTAATATTGGGTCAAAATTTTGTTTCCATTTCGTTTTTAATTTATTTTTATATTTGCCTACATCTTTTGCATTTTTACCATATATGTATAATGTGTTGCGTAAAGCTGCAATATTCTCTTTTATATTATATTGCTCTACACTTGCATCCGGGTCTATTACGTCTTCTGAATTATCTTGCCGCAGTTGTTGCGGAAATAAACTTTGGGAATTACCATGAATTAAGTCATGGTACATAGAATCAGAGACATCATTAGATCTACCTAGATAATAGTCCATATCTAAATAATCATTAGGGTTGAAACTAATGTCCGAAAATCCACCTTTCCAAGCCGGTGATAAGTGCTTTTGGTAAACTGTACTCCGAGGTTTGTAATTTCCCTGATTCTTGTCGTAATATTTGAAATTTCTGTGATTATTAAATGCGTTTTTATTCTGTTTCTTCGCTTTACTTTTTATATAATCTGTTATAATATTCTGATCGTTTATTTTTTTATTCAATTCATTATCGTTAGTATTAATTTCGCTCGTTTTATCATTTTCTTCGTAATTAGGTCCGAAATAATTGTAACCTGTATAAAATGCATTGTTCGCGTCATAATTATAAACCGGGACGTAATGCGGTTCTTCGATGAAATCAGAATTTAGATGCTCGGAAGGTACAAATGGAGAATTTCTATCAGCTGAAAAAATTTACGCATATATAATTTTAGACATTCTAATTACTATAATACACTCTTTGCCGGTCCAGAGCCGACCTAAGTAGAACCAACCCGACCCAAGTAGAATATGATTAAAAAGGTAGACTTAGAATACTTGCGTTTTTGTTTCACGGATTTCTTATAAACGCTACTGTAGCTTTACAAGCTGAATTTAACTTTTCGATTTTCGTATCATTTTTTTTTTAAATAACTAATTTCATTGATATTCCTATTTAGCGAGTTAATATCATCCCAATACGTAGTCTAACTGCATACAATTACTTAATATTTTAATGTATTCGTACTTACAAACTTCGAAAACACGATAATGACTATTGTAATGCTCCGTGCTTGGTGCTAAGAAGTTCGGATCCTTCACGGCATATTTTTCAGTAAAATTGTACTCAATATCCATGTCTTCACTTCCTAGTCTTAAAGCATGTTTAAGATTACTTCTACTTTTATTTGTATTTCCCTTATCTTCTATCATATTTTCTGTCGTAATACCAATGAAAGATGCGTTATTTTCTTGTTGAATATTGCTTTCAGTCAAAATTGTTTCGCCGCTCTCTTTTTTAATATTAGAGTTCATGCTCATTCCCATATCATCTGTTTTAAGAACATTGCCATCAATTGGATGTTCCTCAGTTTTATTCATGTTATGATAGTTCTCTATATTTGGTTCACTCGAATTGACTTCACTTCTCAATATTGGACGTGAAGCATATGTGGTATAATTTTGGGGAATTACTTCTAATGTGTCGTTTATTCTTCTAGGAGTCACATCTTCCTCAGTAACTTTATCTGTAGTTGTAGTAGTAACTTTGATATTCAATATAAATGACCCACTCTTTGACAAGCTTATTTTTTTTTCTGTAACGTCTCGTTCTAAATTTTTGCTTTTAATTTTTGAAGTTTTGTTTTTACTATTGGCTTCTTTGGAAATGTTTTCTTCGGGTTCAAAGTCCTCAATCATGGTCCTTGGTACATCAGTTGTCGCTTCCGTTTTAGTGTCAACATAATCCGAGTATGAGTTTCGCGTATCTTCTTCAGTATGGACATTAATTATTTCCTTAGAGTTCTCTTCATTTTGGAATTGAAAACCAGTCGTTTCATTATGATTATCCTTAACTTGCGAATTTTGATCTATTTTGTCGGGTCTCATGCTCAGTCCTTCAACTTCTAACTTGTTTTCTACTAAGTGTTCCTTTACCACTTCTTCATCCGTAAAGACATTTTTAACTGTAACTTTACCATCGTCGTCGTATAACAGAGGCACTGGTATTCCTGTAACTACGTCTTCCGAATTTACTCTTCTACTTTCAATTGATGTTTGGTTGCTATCTTCATACGTATCTTTTTTTATTCTTATGTTGTTTTTGAAGGCAGTTATATCTATATTTTCAGGTTTATCTTCTCCAAGTATATCTTCTTTTTCTAAAGTCTTTTCTGGCAATTCGCTAGCGTCGTCTTCGTTGTTTTCATCTTTATTTTGGCTTCTGCGTTTGTGCTTGAAATATTCAGTTTCTTCTTCCATTATTTTTTGGACATAAGCAGCATGTTCGTCCAGTCTTTCATCAGATATTTCGACACTGGTTCTATCTGAACGGCTTTTACTTTTGATTTCTGCCAAAATCCTCTGAGCAATTTTATTGAGAAAATCCTGTTTTTCCTCCTCAGGTAACAAATCGATATACTTTGCTTCGTCACTATCAGTATCTTTAGATTTGATAATTTTGACACACGTGAAAAGTAAAATCAACACTTGTACATTCATTGTTTTAACTAGAAGTTAAGTCATCCTCATAAATTGACACGCATTCTCTTTAACAACGTTAGGAGAAGTAAATGTTTTTAATTTAAAGTCGTATTTGAGATTGAACTCAAGCATATGAATTGTTATTAACTACACTGATAAGGCAACAATACTTGCTTTCTAGATAATATGAAACGTTTTGCCGTGTTCGTTTCATTATTTTATAATACTAACATTTAAACTTGTATACGGGCTTTAATTTAAGCTAGCTTATGTCCAAAAACATTGTTTCCTTTCATTTTTTTTAATACTAGCTGGCCGGCAAACTTCTCTCCGTCCTATAATTAATAGATATATGCTGTCACGCGCTTTTTTGTAGGACTAGTTACGGTTAACATTTCCGTTATACATTATCTACGTGTAACTTTAACGGTTTTTGCAGCGCACATCAGAATAGTAGCTCGCATATGGCGGAATATTTTCCTCCTTATTTGACCCTTATCGTTATATTTTGGTCAATCCACACAATATCTTTATAATTTCATACCTTATTCGTTATTGATGTATAAGCTATAATATTGTAAAGTTTCATTAAAATTCAATTGCTAGTTTTTGTGTGAAAGAATAACAAACAGCCATACTTACAAACTTTCCCATTTATAATATTAGAAGGATGGATTGGTAAACATTATTCAAATAACAAATAATAAGCTATTAAGTTTTTAACCTCATTGGGAGTACCAAAGTAATCAGTTTTGTTAAGGTTATTCGGTCCTAAACATGACGGGAGGTGAGCCTACCTCCACATATTACAAGCTAGACCTTTTCACTCGAAAACTAGCAAAAAAGGCATTTTTTAAATTGAGAGATATAATAATTAAAAACGAGTAGAAAGTATTTATTTTCTTTGGTGTTTTCTTAATCAAACAAATAATTGTAAAAGGTACTATAAGCTAAGGGTATGATGATGTTGTCTATGTACGTGCTGAGCTCAGCCCTAGTTCATATATTTGCATTCAGATTATTGTATTATAGAAAATGTACAAATCGATCCCAGAGTTTTTAAACCTATAAAATTTAAGGCGGTTACTGTATACGGGTTCCGCATTCCTTTTTAATTAAAAAAAATAATTGTATTATAAAATTTTGACTTATTTACATTGGTAAATTTTGCTTCCACTACAAGTGACTTGAAATCATTTTCAGATTTTTCAGTTCAGCCAGTAATAAAAAAGGTACACATTAGTTATATTTTTTATTTTCAGTTTTATTTTTCTTACAAATGCCTATTTACAAGTGAGTCATAAACTTCTAATCTTACTTCGCACACTGTCTCGAGGAATACCTAATTAAGTGATTTAAGTTACATCTTACAGTGATAATTTAATAACACAGCTGTCTAAGCTACGACCACTTTGACACACTTTATATCTCATAAACCATATCAGAAGACATTTCTAGTTCTGCAAAAAAATAATTACCGCAGTAGGATATGATTCATGCTTAATTTTTATATTACAATCGTGCTGTCTTATTTTTATCACAAAGCAGATCTAAACCTCAACGATCCTCTATACATTTTGCCTGTCCTCTTTAAGCTTCTCTCTGAAGCTATTCTAGAATTATCAACTCCCACAGTGGCGTCCTCGTCTTCTTTATTCACTTCTTCGACAGAAGGTATGACTTCCTCTACCACCACAGGCATTACGGGCTCAGCGTTCATCTCTTCTATCTTTCTTAGTATACCTTGAGGTAGCTCGACGGATTCCTCGTTTATATCTGACCCCATGTTCTCTTGTCTTGTATCGGTGTTCATGGATTGTTCTTTTTTGTAATGTACTATATCTTTTATATTATCCTTTATTTCCTGTAATTTTTCATTATCACTGTCCTTAATATCATCAGTAACTTTTACTATTTCTTTTTCGATTCCTTTTATTTCTTCTTTAAGATCCTGGATGCCTTGACTTACCGTACCGAAATCTTTGTTTATTGTTTGTACCATGTTATAATTGTAGTTTTTTATGTCTTCCTTCACTGCATCCATAAGTTTGTTGTCATACTCTTTAATATCTTCCTTCATTGATTTTGTGTTTGATACTATGTGATCGTTAAAAATAGTTTGAACGACCAAATTTTGTTTTTTTCTGTTTGCCTGATTCCATCTTTGAGGTGACGTTGATACTGCCTCCGTGTTCGGTGCAGGATTATTCATTGGTACATTTTCAGACCCTTCGGGCTTCGCTTGTTCCTTGCTTTCATTTGATACCTTTCCAAATTCCATATTAACGTCGTAATACATTGGAGAATCGTCGCATGAGATAGCTTCACGTGGTCTAGTGCACGTTAATACTTCCTGTAAATTAAATGTATGACACGTGATTCATCTCCTTTATTGTTTATCATATTAAAGATGTATATAAATTAATTCAAATTTAAAGTTTAAATAACTTTACTTACTTGGTTAAAAACAGTTTCCGCTGGGCAGATAAAACTCCATCTGTACGTAAAATTCCGACCGGAGACGGCCTGAGAGGGTAGACAGACATGGAAGATCTGGCACTCGTTGTCCACGTCGGCGTAATAACCATAAGTGCGGTTCTCACAACTGGAACAAACGTTTGTATTTTTCATTGTTGTATACTTAAGATAGTGAGGACATCAAATATTACTCCGAGCGATAACGCATTTCATTGTCTTCTTTAGTTCTGAACGCAATATTTCTATACTACAACTCTAAAAATATTTTAAAAAATAGGAATAATGCAGGGAGGACTGGAGATTGTTTCAGCGACTAGAGTAAAAAGCACTAAAATTGGTGATGCTGATGACAGCTGTGCAATAAAACAGTATATCGATGACACTTATTTAGGTGGCCTTTGGATTTTTAAATTCTTACCTGAAGGTGTCAGTGATGTTCTCACGGATGGACGTGGCGTTCGACGGCAAGTTCAGCGTGTCCGCTTTCGTCTGGTTCACCATGGCCTACAACAGGTTCAGTTTTAACATTGACTTATTCAATGGATAGCAAGCATTGTGAGCGTTTTGCTGAGAATGACAATTAACGGGGCATGCTAAAGAGGTAATTAGGTGCTATTAGGGTCCGAACGTGATAGTGGTAATAATATTTTGGGGGAGTCCCCTGGATGAGAGTCTTCTTCCAACAATGCATGACTATAGGCAGAAAAGAAAAAGTATCCGAACCATATTTAACATATTTAAACTTTATTATGATGATCCTTTTACCTTTTATAGATTATCAATAGTTTAAAAAATACTATCTTTTATTGTGTTTGTGAGATCGAGATGCAGCAGCCGTAGAACTCAATGTACACGAAATAATATTAATGTAACTAATAAGGAGATTGTATTTATCTATTTTAAATTTTTAGAGAAACATTAATAACGTAACGTTCGGAATCAGATCCCAGATTTTCAGACTTCAAGTATGTAACAAAAATACAAACAGACGTACAAGATTAATAAATATCGGAGGCAGACGTAGCCAGACTCTGGTTCCATATTAATGCGCCGAAGCGGATTTAAAAGTAAAACAATATTTTTAATGTAACAACCGCCACTGTCAGGCGGATGACAGGCGGCCGTATACAAGACACGAACCTGACAAATGTAGACGTGACTTCGAGGCTACGTTTGTAAGCTACATATTTGCCGCGGTAAAAGCTAATTGATTATGTGTCCCATTTACATGTCGCTGGTTCGAATTTAAAGGTAAGACATCAAGTTTTTTGACTGCATCAAAACAAAATACTTTGTTATTCAATCTCTAAAAAATATAAGGAAACAGGGACAGATTCGTAAAAGCCTTTTTTATAATTGTAAATTTGTGGCAAGCTTTTTCCAGAGGAAAGTTGGAGTCAGGCAGTTAGCCGGCAGTATAAACTGTAGCCAAAACCTATACAGACTACAATCATACTGTGCCGACCCCACACGAGGAAAGGGACAGGGTGATGATGAATTTTGTGACAAGCTTGGTGCATAATATGGTAATATCAAAATGAAGTCGTGCGCATGTTCCCTATAAACTCCAAAACAGCCTAGCGGGTTCCTGCGGTGTTTGGTAGCGATCGGATCATATCTGCTAACCGAAGCCCGGACGTATCACTAGTTAATTATAAATGTATTTGTTTGTAATGTTTCACAGATGTTTCAATCAAGTAAATCTTTTCAGTTCTTATAAATCTAGAGGATTTATTTTACGAATGATATTGAATCTAAATGTTTCACAAATAGCAATTGCTTTGCAACACATAATATATTTTACCATTAAAATATAGGTACTGAGAAAGGCAAAAACTATATTAGGAATTAAAATACTAGGTTTTTTGTCGTCTCTTCTTTGTACAACAAATTAAAGGGAAGACTTTTTGTTAACAGGTCAAGGTTATTTAAGTTGTAATAATATGTTTACGTGGATAAGAATCTTTGGCACATTTTGCATGCTCGGTGGCTGAGATGTACTGATAATGAGCCGGCAGGCGGCGACGGGTTTTGATTTGACTTGCAAAGCGCATGTCGCGATGTATATCTCAGATTCGATCGGAGGATACTAGCGTTGGTGTACCTGCAGTTTATTAATTGTTTATTTCAACTTTATCATACACCTAGTCTACGGATGAGCTGAAGTCCTGGTAATCGATTAGTTCCGCCATGTGCAAGCAATTATCTGTGCTATTGGCTGTCATTTGATTGGATCTGTACATTCTTGTTTTTATGACTATTGATTGGCTACAATATCAGTACGAATTCCTCAGTTTTTAAATGATTTGATAGCAGCGACAAACTAAGCAGTGGTAAGCGTCTCGACCGGTGAAATACCACGACCTCATAGAAGACACACGTCAAGTAGAAGTATTTCTACGTTTCGTCTGAGGTGACGGAGGCGTAATCTAATGCTTCTCCCCTATCCTATCGTATTCTAATAAGAAAACGATTGGCGG
>JWHW01025047.1:68656-86785 GCA_000931545.1 Papilio glaucus | reverse complement strand
GGCATTGCGATTAGAGTTAAGAAATAGGTACATGTATGTTTCAATGGATTTATTCAGTGTGGGAAGGGGACGGCCTTATATGACGCTGTTTCGCAGAAGATCGCAGTGTGGAAGACGACTCTGCTTCTTTTTTCTTTAAAATTGACAGTTTAATTATAATTCTTTACGTGTGCATCAATTTTATATATGAACATTATCATAAAGGATAAGTTTGTGGGTATCGAATGACGCAAGCTGATTTGACTTAAAAACATCCAAAGTCAACGGCTCTCCACCCGCGCCGCACTCCGCGCCGCACTCCGCGCCGCACTCCGCGCCGCACTCCGCGCCCCTCGCTCCAGCGGGCCCGATGGGACTGTCGGAATTTTTAATAAGCTCATTTAAAATATTTGTAGAAGCATCAGCGTTCAAAGCACGCGCCGAAATAGTTTGAAGGTATTATATTGTGAACGTCTGGGTTTCGCACGGGTTCAACCACCTCGCCGGTCTGCACAAACATCTTCGATGATCGTTCACCGTGCCGTCTAACTGTACCTACATGTCTTCATCGATGATGGCACAATCCCAGTGCCTTGCGGATGACTCACTCATCCTAGTGTCAGCCACAAAGCGACAGCGGCTGTCACATAATTGAACTGACTCCTCCGTAGAATTAATAGAAACTCACAAAATAACTCGAAGATCGGTAGCCCAATCCCTGACACATTACCTCCTTTCCTTTCCCTTATCTTTTATTAGTATTAGGGGGCAAACGAACAGAGGATCGCCGGGCATCTATAATGACGAAGGAACTGCAGATGTGTTGCCTGCCTTTAAGGAAAAAGTACGCTGTTTCTCGAAGGAAAGTATTAGTTTGGAAATATCTCTGGAGATAGGTAATTGCCTCCCAGAACGATCCTCACGCAAGTCTTCTTTGCAACCTATATTTAGTATTCACTCAAAATTATATTCTGACGCTACAATACCTGCCTTTTTTACAAACCAGAGACCAGTAAAGGAACTCCTATTAGTTAACCCAGGGCGTCACCCACCGACACTTTTGCCACATAAATTTGCCTTGTCATTATACTTTCAATAAGTTAAACAATTAAAGTGCGTATACCTTTTCATTTATAATTATGAATGTAAAGCTTCGTCGAAGGCTTCGTGTGGCTTGAAACACAAAACACTTTCCTCTGAGAGCATCCTATCCTACAGAGCATCGTACAAATCTCCTGAAGTAAGTGTTTAACTTGTATCTCAGGAAATGCCTTCTATAAAGTTTAGTCTACGAGCAAAGGATTACCAAATTATATTCTTTTAAACTGGTGTTTGTTGAAATTGCCATAAATTATATATACATAGACATTATGCCATAGAGATAGAGGGAGGTGTCATTAAAACATTTTGATGAAGTTTTCACTATAACAAAGAAAGTATCTAGGTAAAAATTTGTTAAACGAATTGCCTCGTAAATAGGAAATATTAGATTTATACCTTCAATAATAGATAATAATATTAATCAGCCCTTTTATAGTATGTTTCCTGACTGCAGGGACACAGGCGTCTTCTCCACGACCAAACAGAGGATTCTGTAGCGAAACTAAGATCCGGTACATTTTGCAACGGTCAAGTTTAAGCCTTGACCTTTTGAGTTTGACCTTTGTAAAAAGTGAACATCGGTGAGGAACAGAGCCAAAGATAAAGTTTGTGGTGGTCGAGCGCATGTTTCGAAAATAGCAAAGTTATGTAAAAGTTGTGTTTACGGAGGTCGTTGGCACAACTCGCTTGGTTTTCGTATGCGAGATGCGTCCGCCGATTGCTATTCCGCATGAATCTAAATATGCATTTATCGCACTTTGTAGTAATAAATAGACTTAACTATAAATGCCTTCAGTTCACTTGGCAGGCGGTCTTTACGACTCGCAACAATATCTCTTTACCTACATTATATTTATTAGTTTCGTTTCAGGATTAGCTTGGACTGACTTCTACTGGAATGTCTTAAACAGAATCTTTCCAAGTAAACTCTTTATTTCGAACCAAATGACTGGACAAAGTCACAAGATTTCTATATATTTAAAGTCTAGCTGAAAAATGGCTTTCTCATTCCTTATTTCGGTTTTATAAATGCGCATGTCTGGCCGACTGACAAGACATATGTAGGTATGTGTATCCTCCTGTGGCCTAGACTGGACTTGACCGATTTTCAAGAGTAAAGTGTCATCCGATTGGTATTCTTCCCCGGAGTGTGACAGGCATGTTACCTGGACATGAAACTCATAATATATTAGACGTAAATCATTAAAATGTCTGTAGTTACACAGTCAGTCATTTTTGTTTCTCTTTTTAAACCAATTAATACTTCAATTCAATAAAAAACTACTAATACTGTAGTTTGTTCCAAGTCAAGATAGAATTTCACAAAAATCTTTTGGAAAAACAACTTTTTCTCACATTATCATAATATAACATTAGCTATCGATATTATACAATTTCACTACACTATCTAACGATTACCACAAAATTACAATATTACCGATGAAAGTATAAAAAGTGTCATGGCCGCCATGTATGGTAAGTGACGTTTATTTGTTTACAAAAATTTTATCTTGATGTGGAACAAACTTATCATAACCCAGCCCTTTTCCCAGTCATGTGGGGTCGGCACAATATGACCGGAGGTTTTACGGCCGGCCGCCTGCCCCACGCCAACCTTTCTCGGGTACAAAACATGATGTGGAACAAACTTTAGTCATGTCTATTCATAGCGGATTATGCGGCGAATATAGAAATTAAGGATTTAAATTTTATTCCAATTAATTAAATATACCTAGCTATTACTGTAAGCCGTGCCGAGGACTGAACCTTAAATTACCGACCGGACTACCAACCACTGGTGATGCAATTTTTTTTTTTTAGAGGAAGATAGCAAAGGAGCAAGCTGTTCACCTGATATCAAGTGACCGCCACCCATAGCCATCTGCAACGAGCTAATGAGTTGCCAGCGTCAGTATTTCCGTCCAACTATGACGTACCTGTCAAGTGTGAGAGGAATGAATGACTTAACTATTGTATATTATTAACGGGTAGGATTGTGGCCAAACAATGGCTTATTCGTCATAAGATGTGAGTTAAAATTTAGTTAAAAACTCTAAATCTAATCTTAGATTACCTCAGTAGCTATGTGTATAGCCTGCCGCCGGTTCCGTTCCCAACCAGACCCTGTCACATTTGAGACTTAGTAAGTGTAGTAAAATCTGGACTCCAATTGCTACGTCTGTGTAGATTTGATCAAAAAAGTAGGTACTTTTTTCCATCTATTCACCTTGTGTAATCGTGTACGTTCATCGCAGTTGGAGCAAGGAAAAACATCGGTAGACATTTTTATTAATAGCCAAATGACGGGAGCTAGCAATTTAATAGCTTCATTGGGCCATTCCGACGAAAATCTGGACACATTTGAAATTTTATTATCATTATCCGTAACCACTAAGCATTCCGATTCGAGGAAGACGGCTCGTTTAACCCGAGGCGCGTCGCATTCTTTGTTTAATAAAGCGATTTGAAGAACAGTCGAATCAACTATATTAGGCGATAGCTGCGCCCTGCGACTCCGCCTGTTCGCTCTTGTTCGCTCGCTAGTCTTTTGTATTTTAGCCCTGAGATGTGAAACAATTTAGAGGTCATCGTGTCACTGTTGGGATAGCGGAATTGGGGGCCATGAGGCACGTAGCCTCAGCTAATGTCGCGGCGCTTTTCTAACGATCTTCCTCATCGATACTAAAACAACGGAAGGTAAATCCACAAGAGAATGTCACTATCACCTCGTGACATATTCCTATTAATCTCACGAATTAAATATTTTTGAGTCTATCGCGATCGGGTTGACAGCCGGACAAAATTTGTCTTTGATCTTACATTTGCGACGACGCGCAATGAATGCTAACCGCATTGATCCGACTTCAAGTTTGGACGATGGTACTTTATTACAGTATAAAAATATGTAGTCAACTTAATAGGTAAGTATAAAATAAATATAAAATGCAAAAGATAAAGCTATGTGGTTGATATTAAGTAACTGCCACTTTTCCTTGATAACAACATCTAGTAAAAAACTGAAATCAGCCAAGACCAGCACGGACGTAGTGTCCTTTTCGCGAAGCGAGACGCAGCACTTTTGATCCCCTTGAAGTTCGTTGTAGATAAAGGAAGAAGTTTGAATTTTTAGGGATCTAGAAACATAATTATAACTTGATATATTGCCAATTCACTTTATAATTATACCATTTGGTTTAAGTTTAGTTTCTTTCCTGACAGTTTGATGCAGTATAACTCCACAATACACAGTCATTCCAAAGACTACTCGCCTCAGTACCACGTAAGCTTGTCGTTCCGCAAACAAATTGAGTCTAAATAAGAAATCTGCCATTTTGTAAGGCAGCCAGCTTTGATTTCATGGTGCACTGTATTCTACTAGTCAAGCCATCCATAGATACCCATATTGAGGGGGTCGTGACAAAATATATAATGTACATTTTGTTGGCAACCATATTGGATTTACAATGGAGCTTATGTCTCTTTGTAAGAGACGTTTCGAAGATAATTGGGTTATATGGAATATATATTTACGGGCCGGTTGGCGTGGTTAGTAAGATACATGCTTTTCACGCCGCAGGTCGTGGGTTCCATTCCCACCCGAGACAAACATTTGTGTGCATGAATATCACTGTTTGTCCTGAGTATGGGTGTAATTATATATTTAAGTACCTATGTATTTACTCAAGTAAAGTAGTATATGTAGTATATCAGTTATCTGGTTTGGGATCAGATGACCGTGTGTGAATAATGTCCCAGGTTATTATTATTATTTCCGGGATAAAAAGTAGCATATGTGCTATTCTCGACTTTAATCTTTATATGTGCCAAATTTCAATCAGATCCGTTTAACCATTCTGGCTTAAAGGAATAACCAACATTCATCCGTATGCCTCGAAAATTTCGTATTTTGCATAAATCGTAAATACTAAGATTATTTCACAGAGGCATACAGATAGACTTCTAAGATAACATCTAAGTCCGTAGAATAGTTTGTAGATTAAACCGCGTGCGTACTGTGATTTATTTGATTACTTGACTTCGAGCCCAGCGTGCACCCTCACCAACAGACGCTTCGAAAACAGCTCACGTATGGCCTTTAGAAAAACATCTGGAAGGTTTAAATTTGCACCGATTCTAGGAAATTTATTAGTGTTTCAATAAAGTTATGTGTGCACGTGAGACATTTTCTGAACGCCCGACGCGAACATGTTGCACACCGCTTCACCTTTCCGGGAATTTAATTTGCAAAAAAATATTGAACATAGGTCTCTTGCTCACATTGGCTTGACACACAATCGCCCACGGTCGATTTCTTAATTTAAATTAATAGAGGTATATAATGCGTCTACGTAGTGCCGAGTCCAGGATTGTAATTTAGGGGGCTTCAGCCATCTAACGGTAGGTTTCACAAATTAAAAACTATAAAAAGCACACATTGTATATAGTTTAACGCATAATATCAAGCTCAGTTTAAATTTCGTCTCGGCAAAATTCTGATGATATTGGGGGTTCTTAAGACCCTTAGCCCGTTGAATGTGAAACTGCATCTATTCTACGTTTCGTCCTACGATGATATGCCAGAGATCCAATCCAAGGAAAGATCCTTATCTTTTTCTATTCCCGTTTTCCTTACCGCCCCTCATTTGTCTAACATAACGTTGAAAACTGTACACGTCTACTTATATCTAGATTCCTACCTCATTGAACATTAAAACTAAGGAAATGAATCAGAATTTACAGCTAAAAATTGAAATTTATTTTAACATGCCGTCCGTCGTCCGTCTTATTTTAAAAAATCACGAAAGTTTAAATAATTTGAATGACTATCTAACGTACTACATTGTCAAAATTAAAATAAGAAACTATAACTTTGTCTAAAGAGTATGCGCCCCACTAATAGCTAACTTATCTGTGAAACTGAATTGTCAAGTCAACGACCAAACGACTTTGGCCATAACCTATATATAATCTTTGTGGACTTGTTTAATATATAATACCCAATAATACCTTGCAATTTGCATATTGGCACCTATGTAATGTATTTATTTTAGATGTTTTGTGGATACTACCTTGGTTTACCTTTGGTAATTTCAATTTCTATAAAACGAAATTTTTAATTCACGACCTGTATTATATACAATTATGTTGTTTAGCGAAATAAAACAAAGTTTAATAAACCCATTACCGGAAGAAACAAGGTACGATAATTTAAAGTGTATGGTTTGTTCTAAATAAGATATTTTAATGAACTTGTAAATAGAGGTTTAATAGTCTACTATGATAAGATTTCTGTACTATCTCGGAAACCTTCTTTGACACTTAGTACTAAGCATGTCTTACTACTAAGTGTCTTACTTACCTTATGTTATTGTAGTAAAACCGACTTATACAAAAAATGACAGTTTTAGTATTCTAGACTATCATCATTTACCTTAATAGTTACTAAAAGCCAGCTATAATGAGTTGTGTCTTTACAGTTGGGTGGTGCAAGAGTTAATTAACACAGAGGACACTTTAAATTTAAAAATAACCATTGAACGCGGTAAAGAAGTTCATCACATTTCCAAGCTAACCCCTAAATACACCATCAACAATGCAGTTTTGTTCCAGATGAGGATGGATATTGGCCTTGCGTGTAGTCCTTTTATTTTTGCACCTCAGTCAACCAATAAATTGACCTTTGACACATATTCATTATTTTGCAATTTTGAGAATGTTGAAAGCACCAGTGGCATGACCTATAAGGCTGACGTGGAATTCAGGACATTTGTTAAGAATACAAATAAAACATTTTATATACATGATGAAACATGGCGGTTACTTGTGGAGCCCACCACTCTAAATTTTATTAACTACTTTGAAATAACTGTCACTATAAGTTTGCTTGATCAAATTTTAAGACCTTTTGCATTGCTTGAAAAAGACTCAAAAGCTGCTGATTTAAGACTGAAAGGCAAAGATGGAACTGTTGAGTTACACTCCGCATTTTTAATTGCATACAGTTCAGTCTTTTATAGTAAGCTTTGCAAAAAAGCACAGGAATCATCCCGTCCGTATGTGCTTGCCATGCCAGATGTGAAGCAGACAACTTTGCAGCATTTAAAAGATTACATATACTTGAACACTATACCTGAATACCCTTTGTCTAGTTTAACAGATCTCCTAAACTTTGCTTCCGAGTATAAGATGAAGGAGTTGGGTCACATGTGCAAGCAGAAATTGGCTACCATAGCTGTTGCCGAAAATTTTTATGAGTTAACACATTTTGCCCTGAGCAATGATATGATGGAGTTGCTTTTGGATATTTTGGAACTAATCGAACATGGCAAGATCAAAACGGAAGATATTAAGAAATGTATTTGTACAGATGCCGCTAGAAGTTGAAAAGAAATGGAACATGGTTCCTAAATCAATCTATTGATTGACCTTGTGTCATTTAATTACCAATTTTATATTTTTTAAGACCAAATAAAGAGTGCTCTATAGATTTTAAGGATACCTATAACTTTGTTTTAATGCTATACCTACTTGTCTTGTGTATTTAAGTTCTCAAAATGATACATACACACTCCAAAACATTTGACAAGATAATAAAAAAAACTGCAAATATTTACTACAGCCATTGCTTTCTAGTTGAGATCTAGTTATAAATGACTACAAATAAATATTTTTTAAAGGCTGCATGTGAGGTATTCTTGTATGCAACTCAGGTCATGTTTATTAGCAGTTGAGCCCAGAGCCCTGTAGAGAGTAACAATATCTGTTGTACAATTGGGCTGGCTCCACCAGTCAAATACCACGACAAGTGTGTAGTCGAAATATTCTGGATTTGGCTGCGGGATGCCTAATTCTTGTTCTCTTCTCATACTTTTCATATAAAAGAGAAGGATAGGAAATGGAAATATCCTTTCTTCTGTTTGTACTCTCTATCCATTAAAAGTAGGTATTGCATCTTCAACTCATTAGGTTGTTGCATATGCCTATGGATAGTGCTCACTTAATGGTGTTGCTCGCTGACTCTGAGACATGTCTTTGACAAAATAAACATGTTATTCAAATTTATTGACATATTTAAATTTGTGATATAATCAAACTTAATATCATTAAGGAATATAATACCAGGAGGATATCTGAATAAAACTTTATTATAACACCTCTATGTATACATCAAACATTAGAGACCTTTAGGCAAGTCCTAACATCACTCACTTTAACTTTACCCCTTTGGATATATTCTAGTATGCTCAAATAGAGTTCGTGGACTTTGTGTTGTTGCGCAAATGATGTAAGTTGGTATACATTAGTGGCTGTCAGAGTAGTCATTATCTTCTGAATGCATTTACGTTCCAGCTCGGGCATCATGGCTCTAGAGGCCAAGAGCAACAACCGTTCTATGTTCTCCGTAGGCAAAACATATAAGTAAATGTAGGTTTTGAAGTCTTGTAATGTCTTCTCCTGTACTCCACTGTATTCTAGAATATTATCCTTGATAGTTTTTTCTTGTATCATCTTCATCACAGCGGGACTTTGAGCTGCCAACACTGCACCATGTATTTTAACTTCTGCCCCACCTTCCCCAACGAGTTTGAAATCTGCCAACTCTGTATCTTCATACAATGCTTTAAATGGGTTTTCACTTTTAATTATTCTTGTGGTCAAAATAATATTAAAACTAAGATTTAAGGCTGTTGTCTCATGGACCAAGTACCAAGAATCATTATCAGTACAATATGTCCTATCTAAAAGACCTAAACCTATGCTATTGCAAGTTACTGAATATATTGTATCATCATCGCTGTCAGTTTTCACAAATTTAAAGAGTAGAAGAATTTTATTGTTAGTTACATTCTGAATGGGTGCACCAAAGCCTTGCGAGAAATGATGGTGTGTCTGTTTTGTTTGTTTTGATGAAAAGTCTGTAGTCTTAGCGAAAAGAACTTTAATGCAAATGGCTAGTGATGAGTTTATTTTATGTTCACTCTCTCTTAGAGATGTACACTTAGCAATGTCCTCTATGACAACCTTTAACTCGAGCCAGTTATCACGTTTATTAACTTCTGTTACTTTTAAACTGAAAAAGAAAAAAAATCATAATTATTTATAAATTTTTATACAATTAATATTTTGGTGCATTCTAATAGGATGTGACATGTCTTATAAGATTCCGTAATACCTATAATTTTAGCTAAATAAGAAGATACAGATGTGCACACACATAATTATATATGTATTGGCACACAAAGTAAAGTACCTAAAGGTCTCTGATCATCAGAATCTGATGTACCACATTGTCAATTAATGTTCAGTGTAGAGGCAGAGATATTGACATGAAACACCTATGAATAGTGATTTATATAGTGCCGAATATTCCATTAAAAAAATCATATTGTATGGAGAGTTAGTCAGATCATAGCAAATTTTATTATATTCATCCCCCGGTATCTACACCAAAGTTGTTTTTAACATATTTTAAATGTTGTCATGAAAGAAAAAACTTACTTTTCTTCTTCCACGGAGATAGTTTGGTGAACAATAGAAGATTGGAACATGGTGAAGTATTTAGAATATACAGACCCGAAGGGAAAATAAACTACGAGTAATTCTTAATCTAAATTAATTTTTAACTTAAACTTGATAACTATTTTCCATTTTTTAACATGAATTTTATCATCACTCAACAGTGTGACCAAATTTAGTAGATTTCTACTTTTTTGGTAGATTTTGAGGTACTAGCAACAGAATTTAGTATGTTAAAATTATTTGGTATATTTTAGTAGAAACACGCTTTTTAGATATTTTAGTACTTCTTTGGCATATCGGATAAACGCGGGGTACTCCCCCTTTCATCGAATGGATTGTAACTATTTAATTTTCATTTCTTTCGTTACCATGTGTGCAACTTTGAAATACTAAGTAGAGTGGCGTCTTTGAAGGAACACATGGGTACATCAAAGCATTTAAAAAATATGAAAGGATATTCCGCCATTTCTCAGGTATGCAAGTTACTTGCGTTAATATGTGGAATGTAATTCTTAGTTAATTGTTCTTGTTTTGACTTTTTTAATACTTTCAACTTACGCAGTAGTGTGAACCGTATTATCTTCTAAAGTTTATGAATTTGATTTCCACTCAAATTCAATCATTCGCTGTTTTATGTAAGTTTATTACCTACGCATTAACATAACAATTACTGTACAACTATGTGTGTTTATTCATGTTAAATGCTATGTAAAACTTGCTTAGTTTTTAACCGACTTCAAAAGAAGGAGGTTATCAATTCGGTGTTTTTTTTAGGTATGTACATCGATTATTCCGTGATTTATGATCCGATTTCGATGATTCTTTTTTTGTTCAACAGCAAGTGCTCGCCATTTGGTACCATTTTTTTTTTATTCAAGATCCGACTAGTAGTTTTTGAGTTATTCTTAATAATGCATAATATGACAACGCTGAGTTTTACTTTCTTGGCTTACATAGGCAAAACTATATGACTTACATTAAAATGATGTATGAAATATTTGTAGCCCTTTAAATAAGCTAAATAAAAGTCCGCGATGATACATATCTATCTTGTATGGTTGTCTCATAATAACCATTTTTTTCTTGTTTTTGGAAAATGAAACTAAGAGAAGCCCAGTATTTTCGCTCATTATTGACGAGAGCACAGATGTCAGTACTACTAAGGTACTTGCAGCAGCAATAAAGTACTGCTCCGAAAAAATTCAATCTCCACAAACAAAATTTTTGAGTATGGTGGGCTTAAAAGGAGATACTGCGCATGTTTGATAGTTTAACAGGTGCCTTATCTGAAAGAAACCATAACATAGCCATTTTAATAGGATTTGCTGCTGATACCACGAATTTAATGTTCGCGAAAGGAATAGCGTGGTATCTAAAATTAGGAAAAAAAACCCAAACTGCATTTTTTTTCAAATGTATTTACCACTCAACAAACCTTTCAGTGAGTTATGCATGCAAAAAAATTACCTCGTTCTATAGAGTTGTTTGTCAAAGATGTTTTTTCATACTTCTCTCACGACAGCCAACGACAAAGAGATTTTGCAGAATTTCAAAATTTCACTGACACTCCAACTCACCATATGCTTCGTCACTATGATATCAGGTGACTTTCTCTTCATCAATGCATTCACCGAATTATAGAGCAGTGGTCAGCATTAAAAAAAATCAAAATGAGTTTTTAGGGAATAAGAATGCAAAGCCTACTTGTCAATTTATATTTGATCACCTTAACAGTGATGAGACAAAACGTTATCTTAACTTTTTAGATTTTATATTACCCATAACTACAAAATTTAACGTTATTTTTCAAAGTGATCAGACACTTATTCATAAAATTGAAACAGACATACAAAACATGATGAGTTCCGTTTTGAGTTGCTTTATGAAGATAAATTATATAAAAACTACTCTGCTTCAGTCAAGAGATCCATGTTTGAATGATATCTAAAATTGAAGAATTCCTTAACAGATGTCAATCATTTTTGATCGAGCTGAGTAACCAATTTCTGCAAAGACTGCCTGTACATGATAATTTTTTTGCAGGTTTTATCGTTCATCGATCCCCAAAAGCATGTATGCAGCGTGTATGGTGAATTTTGAACTCTGATAAAAATACTCCAAAGGTTTCCCAACTTAGTTGCAAGAGAAAACATGCAAATTGTTGACAATGAATGATGAACTTCTTAAAATTTTGTGGTGGATAAAATTTAGAGTGAAGTCAGCCAAATCTGCGATGAGAATAGCAAACCAAAGTATGGCAATTTGTCCCGATTTGTGAAGCAAATGACGATACTACCTTTGTCAAACGCCAATGTAGAAAGAATATTTTCCGATATTAATAGGATTAAAAATCAAGATCGAAATCGATTTAATAATAAGAATGTTGCTGCAATAATGCATGGAAAAAAGGGGCTACGACAGTTGGAAGGAGGATGTAGCAGATTTGATCCTGACAGAAGTATGATCAAGTAAATGAACTCAAAACAGCTTTATGACAATGTTACCCAACATAAAGACGAAGAATCTTAACGTTAAGTTTAATTTTATTATTACTTTTAACTATATTTTTATTTCGAATTAATTAAAAAAAAAACATTGGTTTCTTTAATTATGATTTCTTTGTTATTTTTATTATTTTATCGTTTAATCAAGAAAAAATTCATGTTTTTACGTATGTAACACATCAGCAAAAAATATAATAGATTTTTAGTGTTTTCTCGTTTTCTTTTGGTAGACTTCAGTAGTTTTTAACCTCCACAAGCAGTAGATTCACACTGTCACTCAATCATTCACCTCTGAAGTCGGTAAGGAAGATATGAGGAGTGAGGCGTATGTATCGTAACAGATACAAATCACACGTATTCGGAGATACTAGATAACAGTTGTTCCCGTGATATATCTATTAAAAAATATCATTCATATCCGGTATAGCTTGGGTGGATTTCCATTGGCGTATAAACTTGTCGCGGTACAATTTTCTCTCTATCTTTCTCTCTGAAAGATATGCGATGACCATATGTTTTGGTTTTGTGTTAATGTTTTCTGTAGTGTATTGTGTATGTTTGAGTAGAGAATTTTGTACTATGGTTTCAATTATTCAATTTATACGTTCAACTGAGAATGTCCCAGCCGTTTAGAATTTGTCTAGCCCAATTATAAAATGTCTGCTCTGACAATCGGTCGGACATAAATCGACGGTCCCTACGTACACTATCGAAACTGAAAACGGCTACTCTATATTTTCCACATTATATATAATGTGGACAATATAAAGTAGCCGTTTTCAGTTTCGAGTGTACTTAGGGACCGTCGAAGTACACTATCGAAACTGAAAACGGCTACTTTATATTGTCCACATTATATATAATGTGGAAAATATAAAGTAGCCGTTTTCAGTTTCGATAGTGTACGTAGGGACCGTCGAAATGTACATAATACATAAATACACGTTTATCATTTTATTTATATTTAACAACATTTAATTTCAATGTTGTTAAATAAAATTACCAACAATAAATCGTACAATATTGAGCTCGAATGTAAAGTTGTTCCAAATAAGCCTCGATAACAACCTTTTTTTTTGGATATTGGGGAGGAAATCTACTAAAGATATCCTGTCCTCTGGATCGTAATGTAGGGTTATTATCACCTCGATAACAACCTTACATTTTATCGATATCGATAACCAAGCGTACTTCTCTATTTAGCCCGTTAGGTTTACCAACCTAACGGGCTAAATAGAGAAGTACTATGTAATAATATATATAAAATAACCTAATAATGTAAGTAAAATCATACTATGCTACCGCATAGTATCATTTTTCCTTGTAAGTCAGAAAATACAATGTTAAATATTTGCTTATTGGTTGAGATTGTATGCCAAAGTGACATAACTCTTGTTCGAAACCAACCGTCTAAGTAAAGTAGCTATTACGTTCTCTTTGGGTGGCTAACAAACAGGATATAAAAATGATGGCTGAGATATGTAACAAATCTATACATATAAATAAAATTGATACATACACATAATGTAATACTTACATTACAATACAATTACAATAATACAATAAAATTATGTAATATCAAAATAAAATTTCCGTACTAAGTATCGTAGTAAACAAAAATTTTTTGTCTGCCTCGAGTGGATGATCCAGGTAATTACCGAAACCGCTGGACGGATTTTGATGGCACTTGTACTGGTAATGTTCTGGTTGCGTTACCCTAAGCGTTCACAACGCCTTAAATGCTTCTTTAGCGGTTCCGATTGACGACTATGATCGTTATGGTCGCGGCGAAAACGTCATAATTTTCGCTCGAGTCAAGCTCACATCGACCCATCTCCATATATGATTCTTTGGGAGCGTTGACATACGTAGCTCGATTTTTGAAACTTAAAGTAATAAACGGTACCTTTGTCCTTTATAGAGTATTATTGAGGCACAAAAAATACCAAATAATGTCCTATTGTCATCGTATAATTTTTTTTAAATATTTAAACGTAAATTAATTAAGTAATCGACTAAAACTAAATACAACATTATGTTTTTTTTTTATATAAATCGAGATAAGCAATATTTATTAAAGTTTATTGCTCACACTTACAAACTGCAACATAACCTCTTTGTTTTTTGCTAACTCTCGGTTTGTATTATTGACATCAATGGTCAAAACGCTCCATAATACATTCCACTGGAGTTCAACATTATTACGCTCGCAAACAAGTGGAACGGGATAAACTAATATAAGCGTGTTAAAAACCGACCGTGGTCGTTTGTAATGTGCGTTACTCGGGAGTGTCGAGAATGCTTAGTGGAACGCAGCCTACATGCTCTTTGACTACGTGCTCGCAGTAGTCAATTGTCAAAAATATCTTTGTCAAATGGAGAAGAGGATGGAATTAGAAGTATAGAATAAAATGAAATATTGGTATTTGATCGAATGGAGATATGATTGTTTTTATTTTTGGTAATGTACAAAAATAAAGACCGAAGACTTAAATTTGCTTTCGTAAAATGACTAAAGTTGATAAATATTGTCGGTTATGTGCCGAACCAACTGAACAATTAATATACGCTGAAGAAGAAGCGGCTCTTAGTTCAAAAGTTGCAAAGAAGATGCTGTGGATTAATGTCGATGTTTCTCCTTCTAATAAGCTCCCTAAAAGTATATGCTATTCTTGTTTTGATCAATTAGAACGAACTTGGATTTTTCTCAATAACGTACGAGAGGCGCAGGAAAAATTGAACCAAATATTGTTTACAAACAATGAACACGAAATTAAATCAGGAAACAACTCATCCGATGTGGCTCATCCGGTCGATATGAACTGGGATGATTTTCAAGAGGTTAAAGTTGTAATAAAAGATGAAGAAATTATGACTGTGATCGGTACAAATAAATTTATTGAGGGTCTAGAAAATATTAAGACCGAAAGACACTGTTCTGATAATACGCAGGATTTCATAACTGAAAACAATGGGTTTAGTAGCACAGACAGCGATCAGCCATCGGATGAAGCAGTAAAAAAGAAAAAATCAAAAAAGAAAGTCTCACAGCATAGAGATGACAGGAGTACATACATAGAACCGGTTGATATTTCTGCGCTGGATGTGACATGGGATGAGGAGGCATGTCGTTGTGGATACTGTGATGCGCAATGCAAAAATATATCATTGTTGAGGTTACATTCACAACATATACATAATAGTTGCTGTGTTTTCAAATGTGTGAACTGTGGTAAAGTTATTTCTAACTACAAATCATTTGTGAATCATCTTCGCCTGCACAAAGAAATGCTTAACTACTGCTGCGAGTACTGTAATAAAAAGTTTTCAATGACACAATTTATAAAAAAGCATAGACACATTGACCACAGTGGTATAAATATAACTTCTTGTAGGAAATGTGGTACTGGCTTTGATACAGTAGAGCAATTACATGACCATTTAGAAAAATATAATAAAAGATTTAAGAAAATGTTTAGGAAACCTGGTGACAAAACAGAGGAATATGACTTGAAGTGCAACCATTGCAACAAAGAGTTTAAAACACGTAGCAACTTGCATCAGCATCAGCTCGTTCACACCAACCGAAGCAGAGACTTTTCTTGCCACATCTGCGGTAAAATGTTTTTTATGAAAGGTACATTAAGCACACACATATTGACACATGAAAATGTAAAACCTTACAAGTGTGAATTTTGTCCGATGGCATTCAAAGCGAAAGGAAATCTTCAGTCCCACATCAGCTTACATTCAGGAGCAAAACCATTTGTTTGCGAGCAATGCGGGAAAAGCTTTAGAGTCAAAAGACACCTAAAGTCACATTCCATAGTGCACACAGACCTAATGCCATATAAATGTGAATATTGTAACAAAACTTTTAGATTTAAAACCCGTCTTAACTTACACTTACGGCAGCACACTGGGGCTAAACCTTACAATTGTGCTCAGTGTCAAAGAGACTTCACTAATGGTTCTAATTATAAGAAGCATATGAAACGGAGACATAATGTAGACACATCATCTAGGAAAAAGTATCAGAGTGTTGCAAATGAAGCAGCTGAGCAAAGCAAGGATAATGATGCAGGGCAGACGTGATTCAGTTGGTATAAATTGTAAACGTATTTATGATAATAATTCTAATTTTATTTGCTGCATAAAGCAGCAAAGAAAGCAAGCAAATAATAGTACACTACTCAGGGGTGGCAAATGGCTCATGTCAATGGGTATAAAAACTAAAACACGAACTACAAGCCAGCCCTTATATGACACACTTTTTATGATAATCTATGTATTACATATTTGTGACTTGTATTCAATGAAAATAATTTACAGTATGTGGAAGAATGATGTCACAATTTACATGTCCTACGCTTGCTTGTCCAGCACAATGACTTTCAATTTTTTTTAATTATCTCAATTAAGTGAAGAACTCTAAAGTCAATTGTGACTTGATTATTGAAAAATCTAAAATTTAAGTAATGGACAATTTGTAAAAGTTATATATAATACTAGTGACCCGATACACATAGTCTATATATATATAGATAAATTTGTGTAAGATGTGACTGGAGCCAATAGTAGTGTACATATTTAAATGTTAAAATAAGACATTATTTAATACAAATTATGTATTTTTCCATTAGAAACTTTTTTATTTATTTATTTTAAAAAACGAATGCATTTATTATAATTTGGTATTGTTCCTTCCAGCTTGTATATATGAGATATTGGTTGATATTGAGTTCAAAATGTAAAATATAGTAAAATATATTTTTGGTACATGTAATGCTTGTGTTTAGATATTTTCTTATAAATGATTTATATCAGGAGATATATAGATTGAAGAATGTTGCTCCTACCTATACATTCAACATACAATCTCACCCTATTTTTGATATGTATAAATTTAAACACATCCAAACAGTAATAACAAACAATTTGAATTGTATGAAATTTGGTGCATTTGAAGATTTAAAAAGTTTTGCATTTACTTCTATATATTTAACAAAAAAATATATGGAAGAAAACAAGCAAGCTTACCTGATGTTAAGCCACCACAACCCATAGGCATTCGCTACAAGCTAGTGAGTTGCTGATATGTTACTAGATATATAGCTATAGACAGGAAAAGGTTATTTTTCTAATTCATCTCTCCCCTGATCTTCCCCTTCTATTCCTATTATTATTAGGAAAGGATGGGAAGGTGAAGAGTATTGGGCTCCGTCACCGTCTCACTCATCAGACGAAACGACCTCTACTTCACGTATGACTTCTGTGAGGTGGTATATCACTGGAGTCATCAACTTTAGTTATCTTGCCAGACGCGGCCTTTGATATTGGCTTAATTGAACCACTCGGCCGGTGTAGATACTTGATCTTACGGAATACAACACGAAGTGAAAATCTATTTATTTTATGTGTAGTTGTGCGAGGCGTATGATCTTAAAAAAATAGGTTTTATATGATTTTTTTAAAACTAGGTCATGAAATTTATATGTGTGTGGTTCTACACATACAACGCGTGGACCTCATATGGCTAGCGTAGTGGAAAGGCTGGCACAATGGGTAAGCGGAGAGGTCGCGGCCCGCTAACTCGGCATTGTCCGGCGCCTGGTGACTGCGGCAACCGGTACTCTGACAACTCCTTACTTTACTCACAATTTTTGCGCGTAAATTGCAATCCTATACGGTCCCAGAAACGTTTTACAATTACAAATATGTAGTACTGTCGATATCGTTAATGGAATTCTGATTGAACATTTTCAGTTAAAAATTGTAACAATGACATACAAATGTTATAAAATCTTCTGTCCGTCTGTCCGGTTATCGAGTTGTATACTCGTTTGAAATATCGTTATCTCGGTTACTGCAATTGCGAAGGAGTCTACTATTTTGATCGCCATTAGCTTTGAAAAATGACTTCAGTCCACTGAAACCGTCTATATCTTTACCGCTTAGGGTTAGGTAGGCTAGCTAGTTTCCCTCCTTCCTATCCTTTTTAAGAAAAAGACGCGAAGAGGAAGAG
>JWHW01025047.1:48605-68649 GCA_000931545.1 Papilio glaucus | reverse complement strand
GGGGGGGGATAGGAAAAAGGAAATATCCTTTTCTCTGTTTACCCGGATGTCTATCGGTAGCGGTTACACATTAATGGATGAACCGCTTGCTCGTTTGCCACCTTCTACTATATCAAAAGCGATATAGTGTGAAGTTAACAGTTTAAAACCGTGAGTTTGTAGGGCCCTGGGATAATAATTGCGAGCCCTACTTAAAAAAAATACCTGCAATTTGTCATTTGTTACTACATACGGACAATGAAAAAAAACCACCTGAAAAAAAGATCTATAACTACACGTTAAGTATATAAGTATAAGTTAATCCTACTTATTATTAAGAATGGCAAAGTTTGTAAGTATGAATGTATGGATGTTTGGTATTCTTTATCGCATAAATTACTGAATGGATGTTAATGAAACTTTACAGTAATATAGCGTATACATCAGAATAACATATAGGCTATAATTTATATAGATATTGTGTGAATTGTCCAAAATATAACGATAAGTATCAAGTAAGGAGGAAAAATATCCGCAACATGCGAGCTATTCTGGCGTGCGCTGCAAAAACCGTTAGAGTAACATATATAATGGAATGTTTACCTTAAATAGTCGTACAAAAAAGCCCGCGACAGCATATATCTATCTTTTATGTGTAAGCCATTATCGCCAAAATAACCATCTGTTGTTAATTATAGGGCGGAGCGAAGTTTGTCGGGCCACCTAGTCTTGAATATAATCGAACAACGAAAAAAAAACGTTAGTTTTTGTTGACTCGCCTCAAGCCTTCCATCCCCCGATCGCATTTCGCAGTACCAAACTTAAAACAGGCTAACTTTTCGATTATTATTTATCATACCTCAACAAAATACATAGATTAACATCGAGACACATACATTTCCAATTACAGGTTAAAAAAAAAGTTTAATCCCAACCTAACACTGAAAGAATCCCACAACGCTAGCTAACAGCTAACATTAGTAACTGAACGGGACGGCTTGACCGCGGGAGTACAAGCGTAGTCCTGGTTGTCACTCTCTCCCTATTAAGTTTCAAATGATTTATCAACATATTGTAATGTATAATGAATGTGCGTATCGTAAGACGAGGAGCTCGGCGCGTGCCTCGCTTATGTGGGGCGACGGTGCTCACCAAAGCATGCAAGAAACAAAGGCGACGGAAATATTGCTCCAGTCGACGACAAGAAAGCCGACGAGACAGTTTCCCGAGCCTGGCCTGACACACATTTAAAAAAAAACAAACGTGGAAATTCCCGCCATTTTTGACGTGTCAAGTTTAAAAAATAATTAAAAAGCGTTTACTATAAACATTTATTTTTTTAATTTATTGGTTAGTGATGCTATAACAGTTTTTTTTTTCATTCATAAATGTGTCCCGATCGAAGACCGATATGACAATTTGTTTTTTAAAAATGTACGCTGGCAAAAGCAGTGCGGTGTTGCATCTAGCACTGATTGCTTTCTACACACGGTATGCGTGCGCGAACGACTACTTTAGGATGGTGAGTATTACATAAATATTTTAATTTTAATAATATTCATACTTCTTTTAGGCGTGCATCTTGAATTCGTTCCGCTATGGCTATAATCAAAGATGTTACATACCTGCAAATACTAAATCCGGGTCCCATTTTAGAGTATCGCAGATACGCTAGTAATCTTTTGCGTCAAAAATCGTCATTTTTAAACGTTACATTTGCTTGGAACACGGTATGTTTAGTAAATCTATGGCTAAAATCAAATAAATAATAGCCGCAAATCACGCTTACCTTATCAGCTTTTCGTACATCCGTCTTCTAACCTGATGAATAGCCGGTCGATCAAATCTATATTAATCTTCTATTTGAATCCCATCAGTCGATAAATTTTCTCAGTTCGGTTTTCAAGCATGTCATAAAGTAGGTATTTACTTGTTAATGTCACATCGACGAGTTGATTCTTTGAACTTGTAATTGTAAATTTTCAAAATAGCAGAAAGTTATTAAGTATATAAGAATAAAAGTATATAAGAAATGAATCTGCGATTGTATTAAATAACGTGAATGGATTGTATTAAATTTATAATCTAACATAAATAAAATAAATAAACCCAGAGAGGTAGGCAGATATCATGGATTTCTTTTGGCGCAATCCTGGCACACCTCTCTCGCTTCTACAGCCATACATAGATGTTTCTCGGTTATGGGTACTCCTTATATCGCCCTTCTATAGTAAGCCACTAATCTGATCGATATAAGTTCTCCTAGGGCGTCCCCTACCAACACTGCCACTCACTTTTGCAACATAAATTAATTTCGTTACTCTCTCTTCATTCATCCTTAGTTTAACAGTGGTAGAGTCCGCAACAACAACAGCTGTTGCACGAATGGGTCGGCTTGACCTGTGAGATACCACTACCTCACAGAAAACAGGCGTGAAGTAGAAGTATTCTGCGTTTGGTCTGATGAGTGAGGTGCCGGAGGCCTAATTTCAGTCCTCTTCCCTTTCCCACCCTTTTCTCATTGGGAAATGATGGTAACGGGAAGAGGATTGGACGAGGAGGGGGTTAACGGGCAAAAGGTAATATCCTTTATCCTCCCTATCCCTCCTCTGTCCATTAAAGGTAGGCAACGCATCCGCAACACATTTGCTTGTTGCGGATGTCTATGGGTAGCGCTCACTTAACATCAGGTGATCCACTTGCTCTTTTGCCACCACTTAAAAAAAATCCTTTCAATTGGCGTCAAATTCCATGAGCGTCGGTAATCACTTTTATAATAGGCTTCCTGCTGTTCGTTTGCCCCCTCTTGATATAAAAAAGAATCCACCGAAGCATACCTTCGCCAATTCGAACCATCCACTTTTAAACCACAATTATTCCTTAAAACGCTATAATCCTCTACTAAACATCCTAAATACACAAACTCTTCCACTACTTTGCCGTTAACATTTATATAAATTACTGTCTTACTTTGTTCTCTTTAAAAACACCATTGCTTTCGTTTTGTCTACATTCATCTTCATACCTCTACCTTCCAATGATTCATTCATTACATTCAGCGCAAATTGTACCGACGACGCAAACACGGCCTTATCGTCGGAGTACAAGAGACATTTTACAACTAGCTCACCCATTCTTAATCCACAATCTTCGTCTTTTAAAGCTTACAAACAATCATCCATAAAGAGATTGAATTTAATCGTTGTTCAATCCGTTTGGATTGAGCAACCAAGGTTGACGATAGATCAACTTTTTTAACTTTATGCCTTACAGTGGTGTGTGTTTATAAGTGGTCGTCACTAGAGTTTAAAAACGTATGCATATAATTACAATAATTTTCAACACAATTAATTCACGATTCTTTCTGTTTACTTTCGTGGTAAACGGCAAAAAATGAGAAAGTGGTACATTAATTTTAGTAAACACTTTATTTATCATTTTGTATAGTACACCAGCATCTATTGTTTCGTCAATTCTCTCTCGTACTTACACAGAATAACGCTCACACAAGTACTCACAATATCGAACTTCTTTACGTACGTCACTAGAGACACGTTATGTTGCTAACATCGAATAATGACAATAAAATGTTATATAAAAGAGAGTAATTTTTGTGCTGCAGCAAGTACCATATTCCTTATCTAAATACGACACACGTTTAATCATTATTTTGATATATTTACGACAATATTATAATATAGGATTTTAAAAATCAACTTCTGAATGTCCACTAGCGCCACTGTGCTATTCGGCGTGATCGTGAATAAACGGATGTTACTGCAAACTATTGACAGATAGTTGAATAAATCAGTTTTTAGTTTTACTGTCAAAAAATGTATTGTCTTTGATCAACATTAGACTTGAAGACGTTTTCCTTGAGACGTGACACAACTCACCGGATGTCCTTAAAATTAAATGAATTACCAACCGTTTGCTCTAATGATGGCATTGTTGTGACGACCTTCGGCGCGTCGCAACAAAAATCTCCTGACATTACACGTCGCGCCACAGATTATTGTATCATTATTTAAACACAGGTAGACGTCGTTGCGCCTTACCGTTTTTGTTGCAGTTAAAGTATCAAAGGCAATCATAATAGGGTCACCTTATGACACTTGATACATTCAAAAGATAAAGATACTACGTTCATAATGAGCGCTGCGCCGCCGCGTGGGGGGGGCCTTATTTTAATGTATATATGAATTTTTATTAGTAAAATAATTAGCATAAAAAATTAAAATTGCTGCCCAAAGTCACTAACTATTCCACGCGGACAAAGTCGCGGGCATTGCCAGCCTTCATATTTTGTAAGGTCTTGGCCACTTCCATGCCCGAGCCAGCTGCTTCTGTAGAATGCAGATATGTACATATGTAAAAACTTGAATACATTTTTACGGCGGCAACGTGTGCGATTATTTGTGGCTCCCGACGCATCGGCGCCAGGAAGCAACTAGTAGCATCGCGCGGGTCGCGGTCGCACTAATCACACACAACTTCGTTCTGGTGAGTTTAGAAATGACGGGCGTGGGTGAAAATCGCGCTGTGAGTTCTTAGCCTCATTGCTTGTGAGGTCATACTATCCGAGTACTTCCATCTCTCCCGTTCCTGTGGGATACTTTGGTCCGTAGTGGGAGTAAGGTATCTAAAGGGGGTGGCCCTGTGGATTCCTTATAGGCATAACAGCGGAGTAATAGCTAAAATAATAAAAAGTTATAAAAACGTCATTGGTTTTAGGGAAGCAACACGAACGCGGCGGAAGCGATGCAGTTTCTGCGCGAGTACGACAGGGAAGCTTCCGGCATGTGCTACAGGTCAGGACTTCATGACATAGGCTTAGACAACTTACATGCGCCCATAGACCACAAGAAGGATTTCCTGTCCAGGAGTGGACTAAGGCAAAATAGAAGGTTTCAAAAAAATAGTAGTAAATAAGTATTCGTGTTGTGTTGAGCCAAACAATGTGTCCTGGGTCAAATATATAGAGACTCAAGAAGGTTCGTTCGAAGGAAGTTGAAGAGGCCTACCTTTGCTTTGTTCTGGCAAGTTCAAGGCAACTTGGACCACACAATCCTCAGAGCGTAATTTTATACTGCCATCATTAGCCATTAATGGATTTTCGAAAATATATTATTTTATTCTATTTTTATTTATTTATTATTATTACACTCGACTTTTATTCGAACTAAAAAGTTTAAGGCGGTTTTCACTTTTCAAATCAAACCATAACTTTACTTGGCAGGGTAACAATGTCGCAGTGGAAGTTTGTGACCAACATAACGGAGTACAACCGGCGCAGAATGAGCGAGGAGCTGGCGCTCAGCTCTAAGTTCGAGAGGCTCTCGTGGCGCAAGGCGGCCGCCTTCGATGTTTCCCGGGTGCCGGACCCTCAGGCAAGGAGGCAGCTCATGAAGATCGTGCAGTCCAGCCGCGCCGCCCTCCCCGAAGACAACTTTATTGAGGCATAGTGAAAAATACGTTACTATATTCATCTACACAGTTTCCCACAAGCCCACTATCTATATTTTTGATAATCATTCTTAGAAGAGATCACAAAATAAACAATAATAATATGTTTTAACTTTTAGCTTCAACAACTAATATCTGAGATGAAAGAAATCTACAACTCGGCGAAAATTTGCCCCTTCGGCCAAAAGCCATACGACCCACACGTGCCGAAGGTAGGCAGCTCAGCGGGCAGCCGCGACCAGCAGGCGCATCCGCCTTACCAGCTCACCAACCAGCCGTACCAACACTACAAGCCCTACCAGGACAACCCGGAGTACGCGAACTACTGCGACATGCAGTTAGATCCTGAGATTTCTAGGATACTGGCCCATTCAAGGATAGATAGCGAGCTTCTCTACGTGTGGAAGAGTTTCAGGGATAAGACGGGACCCAAACTGAGGGACAAGTTCGTACGATACGTCCAGTTGGCCAATCAAGCGGCCGTCGACACCGGTAATACTTTTATTAAACAAAATATAATTTTTACTATTTAATAAAAACGCACTACTTTTACTATTTAATAAAAACTACTACATTTCATTGTTAAGATATTATAAAAAGAAATACTGTAAGAATTTTTTTTGAAGAATGCATCAGTTGGGTGGGAAATATGCGAATTTCTAGGTAGTCGACTAATGTAAAATCTGCATTTTGCCGGACACGACGGGACGACACGTACGAGACACACACTGTGGTATAGGTAGTATAAGTACAATTACAATGGATATTAACTGGCAATACCTAATAATCACTTCGAAAGGATTCTTAGTAAGCTGCGGGGTAATAAGCGAATTTACTATGAACTTGAAAGTGAAGGAAGAGGGAAGGGGATTAGGCATGTAGTCGGAATGTCGTTTATTTTGTACAATGTGATGTCCTAAATGTTAAGGTAGCTGCGACTAGGTTTCAGAGACGCAGGCGATCAGATGCGGTCGGCGTACGAGGACACATCGCTGCGGGAGAGCGCAGAGGAGGTGTACAACCAGGTGGCGCCACTGTACAAGCAGCTGCTGACGTACGTGCGCCGCCGCCTGCTGCAGCGCTACGGCAACCACACGCTCAGGCCCGACGGGCCCATACCCGCGCACCTCCTCGGTACGACGCCTTACGTAACAACCTACAGACAATTTAGAAGTTTAGGGACCAAAGCCACAAAGTTCTAAAACGACAGCCAAGAGTAGGAAAACGCAACGTATGTAGGTCCTCCCACAAGACGTATAAGAAGAAGCGGTCTTCTTCTGCCGAAACACAGAAGTACACAGCTTCACTTGACGGTCGTACTCTGTGAGGTCGCAGAACTTCCCCTTAATTCTTCTTTCTAATTGTAATTATTTCTTGAAGCCAACATCCATACGTTCTGTTGTGCCAAGAGTTCTGCTTGCTTGATATGTTGCGTGTCATGCAGGCAACATGTGGGCTCAGAATTGGAAGTCGATCATGGACCTGGTGATGCCGTTCCCGACGTCGCCGACGCTGGACGTCACGGCCGAGATGCTGCGCCAGGGATACACGCCGCTCAGGTAAGTGCGTCATGTTTTTTCATCATTACATTTTACAAGACAATTTTCCCTTTATTCTTCTCTGCCGTCCCCTGGATTACGAGCGAGAATACTTTTTAAAACTCTTTCTCTACTTTACACAGTGTCGCTTGGCCGTTTAACATTCGTGGAACTATTAGATGTAGCCTTTACGAATCAGCCATCTTTTTTATTAAGATGTAGAGTACTTACATGACATGGTTAAAAGTTCTATACTTTTCTTACTTCTTAGGATTAAAACTCAGGTACAGGCTTGGATCCACTGGAGGAACTTTTCAAGCAATATTTCGCTTTGCTTAATTTATAAATTAAAGTCTATAGACTTAGCCGCAATTCAAAGGGCGACGCGACTGAACAATATGGCGGCGTACTAAGTGTGACTCTGTGCACAGGATGTTCCAGGTGGGCGAGGAGTTCTACACCTCGATGGGGTTGAAGCCGCTGCCGCCGGAGTTCTGGCGCGGCTCGATGCTGGCGCGGCCGAGGCGCGCCGTCCAGTGCACCGCCAGCGCGTGGGACTTCTGCAACCGCATCGACTACAGGTATAAAAATATGTTCTCTGGCATATCGACACATCAAAAGTAGATCATTAGTGTAATACGTATATTTCTGATGAGCTTATTGTAGGCGCCTGAATCTCTGATATCGAATCACTACAGATTCCTTGTAAGGGATTCTAACACTATGTAAAGCCTACCCGTGGTTCAGTGTGACTGGTGTCGTGTTGCAGGATCAAGCAGTGCACAGAGGTGACGACGCAGGACCTGGTGTCGACGCACCACGAGCTGGCGCACGTCCAGTACTACTTGCAGTACGCCGACCTGCCGCAACTGTTCCGAGACGGCGCCAACCCTGGTAACACTACCTCACATCTCTTCACTTTGTATATTTATATATTCCTATATCATTTACGCAATTAGAAAAAAAAGTACAGATCTTACCTTATGTTAAATTAAGAGACAATTTTTCAGGTTAGCGACCATCGCCCATATCAAAACTAGCTGTGCCCCGCGGTTTCACCCGCTCTGCAATTTTACAATGTCCGACGTGGTTCTTTAAATTGATATAACTTTTTTTATTTATTAACCGATTGAGATACAGAACAATATAAATTATAAATGTTAAGTGAAGATTACCACAATACATTAGTGCAAACCGCACTCAAATCGGTTAAGCCGTTTCTGATATAAGCGGTAACAAATGCACAGACATACAGACAAACATTCTAATAATCATTGTTTTGTGTTTTATTGCGTTTATGAAGGCTGCCAATAATAGTTTTTCTCAAATATCTTCCATGTACAGACAGCGATCAGTTACATTTAATTATATGTATAGATAATTATACTATTTTGGCTCTGCTGTTGTTTAATTAGAGTCGACTTGAGATGAATTTGAAGAAAAGAGGATTATCAAATTCACTTCTGTCCTTAAAAATAGTGACCTACTATTTGCTTTTGTATTATTCGACGAGACACTAAACACAGACACACAGACAATGGTACATATTGTTATCTTATACCTGACGGTACTGTTTTATATATTATTTGTACTGTATTTATATCGTAAATGTACGAATGGCGCAGCGTTCCACGAGGCGGTGGCCAACGCGGCCGCGCTCTCCGTCTACAACATGCCGCACCTCCAGCGCCTCGGCCTCTACAATAACAAGTAAGTCGCACGCAGACAGCACCCACGGCATAAGGCGGGGGATGACAGGGAGATTAGTGACAGGACAGGTTAGTTTCTCCCTTCTTCTCTTGTCTCCTCCTATCTTCGTCTTTTAATTCATTCTATTACACATATTTGTATAATTGATTCGATATTTATGTTGAATGCTCATTACCAGGAGCCACGACTCGTACGAGGTGAGCATGAACTTCTTGATGTCGATGGCGCTGGAGAAGGTCGCCTACCTGCCCTTCGCCTTCATGGTCGACCAGGTGACTACCATTTCTTCTATCTTAACGTAACTTAATCAACAATTTATAACAGACAAAACACGAGGCAAACATCTTCTAACCATAGACGTCCGCAACTTGAGTTACTGTCCTTTCCGTATGAAAGAGCAAGGGAGAAGATGCAGAGGTTATGGAATGAGAATAACGTCTGCGACGCCTCATTACTCAAACGAAACGGGTTATAATACAGGAATTCTGTGAGGTGGAGCTTCTTCCCCGGTCTAGTCCGCCAGTTCTTGCAACAGCTCCTGATTCCTCTGGCGTAACTAGCCGAAGGTGCAATATAGATCTGCGAATTTTCATCCCCTGCTTTAGACGTTTAGGGGATTGCATTCGTACCTTATTACGTAATAACAGAAATCTCTGTGGAGAAGTTCAAGTCCCTAAGGCCAGTAGTTTGGGCGTTGATATATCGGTCAGTCAGCTCCTACACGTGATAACTTATTGTGACTGTTGTATAATGAAATGTCGTTCCAGTGGCGCTGGTCGGTGTTCGAGGACGGCGTGGAGAATATGAACTCCAGGTGGTGGCAGATGAAGCTCAGATACCAGGTACTGTGCCTTCCTAACTTGGCCTAGCTAACTGTCCGAGGAACTGTCGTATCTGGTATGACTGGTATCCTTCACCCTTCACCGCAGTCCCTTATATCGAAGGTGTATTAAAACTTAATTCACGGCAGTCTGTACTGTCACATTCTGATGAACACTTTACAGTAACTTAAGATCTTGAAGTTTTGATTTCAGGGCGTGATCCCACCACTGCCGCGCACCGAGGATGACTTCGACCCTGGCGCCAAGTACCACATCATCTCCGACCAGGTCGAACGTCATTACTTATACATCACAAAGACACGAATGTAATGCTGCAAGCTGCTCTAGATGTTGCTGTTACACAATCTATTTTATTGTGGGACGGTGAAGTGAAGACATTAAGCAGTTTCAGATTTTTTTTTAGAAAAAGATGGCAAACGAGCAAGCTGTTCACCTGATATCAAGTGCCCACTACCCATAGGCATCTGCAACAAGCTAATGAGTTGCAGATGCGTTCCTTACCTAATGGATGAGATGGATGGATGGATGGAAGAAGAATATTTCCTTTTCCTCTCCATTCTTGCTCCCGTCAAATCATCCTATTATTGATAGTAAAGAATGGGAGGGGAAGACTAGACTTAGGACTGTGGAGCTCATCTGGCGAAACGCAGAATACTTCTACTTGACGCCTGTCTACTGTGAAGTCGTGGTATTTGACCGGTAGAGCCATTTTTCGCGCAAATGATGTTATTGCGGGCTCTGTACTGTTAAATCCAAATCCTAAATGTTATCTTAACTGCATTAGGAAATACCTGGACCTCGTGGACCATCTCCCCTCATCCTCCGGTGTCTTATTGGCACATCACTGACAGATCATTTGATAAGACGAATTCATTTTCATTGAAAGACATTTGTGACGTTTATTTTAGAAGAATTAGGGGCTTTTTATTTATTTAACAGTTCTCAGCAAAAAAATGATAATTATTTCACCTACACTTCCCAGCTCTAGTTGAATTAATCGCGGCATAACATTTTTAATTTCTTTTTAATCGACTTTGTTATGAAGTCTCTCTGTAACGTTGTTACTGTAATATGCGTTGTGATGTGCAGGAATACATGAAGTACTTCCTGGCGACGGTGCTGGAGTTCCAGGTGTTCGAGCAGCTGTGCTCGGCGGCAGGCCACGCGGGACACCTGCACGAGTGCGACCTGCACCGCAGCAGGGAAGCCGGCAGGGTTTTAAGGTACTTAGTACTGCTGTGTCGTACATCGCTCGCGAATGTCTCACCACATCAGATAGAATGGGTATCGTAAGAAAATTCCAAGTTCCAAAAATGTGTCCCACTTTTCTGGAACTTGTTGGACAAGTTTTAATACGGTGGTAAGAAGTAAACGAAAACTTTTGTCGACTGAACTTGAACTGAGATTGCAATTTTTTTGTATTTTTTATTTATGACAAGATTTAAGATCATTAAAAATAATAGAGTGATAAGTGTGTCCTGGATATGTGAGAAACCTCTGTTATTGACAAACACAATGCACTCCCGATACTTTTACATTGAAATACCTATGTTCTTAGGACTTCTCAAACCACAAAAGAAGTTATTCGTATTGTTGAAGCGTGAATTCCTCGTCGGTCGGTTGTGTTGATATAAATCTGCAAAGAAAGAAGATTCAGGCATCTTCTTGTGTTAAAGAAAAAAATAAATTATTTCATGTTAAACGTTTAGCGAGCTGATGCAAGCTGGCTCGTCGAAGCCCGCCGGCGAGCTCCTGCGCACCATGACACGAGGAAAGACCAACAGGATCTCGCCCGAGGCCCTCGTCAAGTGAGTTCATTGTTTCAAAGATTCCTCGACCTCAATAATCCTCCTCTAGATCTTCAATCTTGGAATTGCAAATTGCGACAAATGCGGGAGAAAAGTCTCGGTATAGAGGCCTCGTACGGAATGAAGAATTGTATTGCGTCCTTCTGCGTCCATGCGTTCTGCGTCCGAAATATAAAGAGCCCTAATATAGATGACGGTGCACAGGTACTTCCGTCCGCTGGAGCTGTGGCTGCGCGCGCAGAACCGCGACGCGCCGCTCATCGGGTGGAGCGCGCGCGCGCCGGACGTGGCGCTGTTCGCGCCGCGCGCCTCCTCCGCTCACAGCCACACGACGCACTACCTCCTCTATGTCCTATTCCTCTGCACATTAATAGTTTGATAATAAACGTGTTTAAAAGTTGTTTTTAAATACTTAATTTTAATTTAACCCTCTTGAAATAATTCTTTGGTAAGTAAGTGAGTCGGCAAATGACAGAAGATAGAGAAAGAGATGATGTACGCTTCTTATCAAACGCAACTCGCTCGTAATCTATACATATAATAAAGTTGTAACTGATCGCTGTCTGTACATGGAAGATATTTGAGAAAAACTATTATTAGGGGCCTTCATAAACGCAATAAAACACAAAACAATGATTATTAGAATTTTTGTCTGTTTGTCTGTGCGTTTGTTACCGCTAATCTCAGAAACGGCTAAACCGATTTGGGTACGGTTTTCACTAATGTATTGTGGTAAGCTTCACTTAACATTTAGTGTTTGTTTTATCTCAATCGGTTTATAAATAAAAAAGTTATATTAATTTAACTGTGCTACGGCCATACCGTGTCGACCCTATATACGCGGGAAAAGGGCCGGGAGATGACGAGGTTACGGTAGTATTAAGTAGGTTCATTTCGTTTAAGCAAAATTGCAGGGCGTGTGAAACCGCGGAGCACAGCTAGTTGAGAATAAAGGAAAGGACAGGAAGAAGATGGGATCCTATGAAATGTTTTTCAGGTTGACTTTGTTCTGTCTATTTCACGCGTTATTTGTCTAGATTTTAGTAAATATTAGTTCATGAAGGCGGGTTAGTGGCGGCAGCTGATGCACCAAGTACCACGACAAAAACCTCACATAATACGGTCGTGAAGTGGAGGTACTTACGATCCTGCGTCTCGTTTGATGAGCTTTGACATTTTGGGTTAAGGTCCATGACTCGACACTGTTGAGAAGAAACACGTGGAACCGCCAAATACACCAAGAATACGCTGTGGACCTGCTCGATACAACACTTGATCCCCACGCTATGATGTTGGTGGAAGAAAGAACGTAGGTTATAGTGGGCAGCCGTGCGTATGAAGGTTGACTTTGCACGAGATTACAAAAGTGGGTTAAAGTTTGCTAGAATTTGAAGAATGCGAAATTAGTGAAGTTTGTGGTTTTCATTTAACTCTTAAACGGTCATTTCAAATACATGAATGTCATAGATATCAGCGAGGAAATTAAATAAATGTATTTAAGATATCATTCTTCGTACAATCGTTCCGTTGTAATATTATCCTCTTATATCGGAGACGGTGTTAAATATATTGTAAAAAACCGGCCAAGTGTGAGTCGGACTCGCACACGAAGGGTTCCGTACCATTACCGTTCGTACCGTACCGTCTATAAAAACAGTAAAAAAATAATGTTTGATGTATGGGAGCCTCCTAAAATATTGATTTTATTATGTTTTTTAATATTTTTTGTTATAGGGTCAACAGAAATACATCATCTGTGAACATTTCAACTGTCTAACTATCACGGTTCATGACATACAGCCTGGTGACAGACGGACTGAGGAGTCTTAGTAATAGGGTTCCCGTTTTACCCTTTGGGTACGGAACCCTAAAAAATGAGGTCAACAAACATTATTGAGACGTAGAAAGCTTTCTAATATTGTATGATAATGTTGAAACAATAATTGTAGCTCGTAACCGCAACTGAAACAGCAAAAAATTGTACATGAATGAAAGTCAACATGTTTTTTATTTATTTTATGTTTCACTGTTTTGTATTGTAAAGTCGATACATAAAAGTAACGCATAAGTTAATTAGTGTATTGAAAATGAATTAAAAGACTAGACATATACATTGTCTATCTGTCTGTCCGGTATATTCCGTGTAATCTCAGAAACGACTGGACCGATTTTGATTGGACTTTTACTGTAAGAATATTGTAAGGAATAATATAGGCTAATTTAATTTTAGTACAGTAATCAAGGTTTGGCGCAAAAAGTTAAAAACCCTGGAAATTTGAAAAAAAAAACATTTGTCGTCGCATCGAAAGCGCCTCCCGCTTTTTTCAAGGATTTTCAACGCGTAGTCATTTGAATTGAGCTCTCTAGGGAATTTTTTGAGTTTTCCTAGCTATATCCATTACGGCGAACAACGTTTAACAATTTTTAAACCGACGCCATATTATTAAAGACAAATATGAGCCAAGTTATCATTTAATTTCTCTTTGCAAAAAATGATTTTAAACCATTTATGAATTACTACGGTGATCACTGAGGGGGGAGGTGGCTAAAAAAATAGTCACGTAGCAACAGTACGTTCCATAATAAGAATGCATACTCATACTTTATGAACCAAATTTTAATTGAACCAAACAGTAGTTATTCGTATCGCTTGAGTGTATTACACGTGATATCATCAAGCGAACGACCTGTCCGTCCCGACGCTTAATTACATAAAAAAGTTAGTTTTTGTCTCACTCTTAAATATAAGTAGTTCAAAACGGACGCATAGATAATGACGGGGAATTAAATTTCGGGCCGCGGCGTCCGTCCGCAACTCGCGCGCCGCTCACCGCACGTCGTAAGCTAATACGCTCCGCTCCGGCAGTCTTCTTGGTTCCGTTTCATTTCAACTGTTTTTGTACAAACAACTGTGATAGTTTGTAGCCGAATCTGAACGTACCAGCAGCGTGCATTGTAAGACACAACAAACATGAATCAAGAGGACATTAACTGCTAAATTATTTGAACAGCGACGGGATGGGATCTCCATCAACGATAACAGCTGTTGTGTAGATCAGTCTAGAAGCAGAAGAAGTCACAGAATCCTAGCTACCAATAAGAGTATCTAGAAGATAGAGGATTAGAAGAGTTGTTTCAGGCGAATCAGTTCACGGATATCTGATCCCCTTTTCATAGATAACTATTCTACTAAACTATTTAATTAGTTTGTGTGAGCCAGCAGCAACTGCTGTACTTGTTGCGCCGAATGTACCGCTTCGATCGGGGAAGCACTACGACCTCACAGATGACAGGCGTCGAGTACAGCTATAGTACTGAGTGGCATCTGATAACTGTAGTCCCAGATTCAGGCCTGGAGGCAGCGGAAGAGGATTTCACAGGGGAAGGGATGAATAGGAAAAAGAAATACCATTTTTGCCTGTACATCCCCTTCTCTGTCTATTAAAGATAGACAAGTGTCTAAGGGTGGCGGTCACGTAACATCAGGTGTACCGCTCGCTGGCCTGCCGCCGTCTTCCATAAAAACATGTTTATTTAAATAATATGAGTAACTGTATGATTATAATTGCATTGATCATCATTATATCGTCTACAAAATTACCTCATGCTTGTCGAATCATCTTAACAAGCAAGAAGTTTGTGCGTGGAACCTGTTGCGTCACGATTGTGTTGTTAACCAAAACATATATAAAATTATTACGTCTACATACATATGGGTTCATAGGTCGATACAATCCGTCGTCCGCCTATAGTCATTGAAATCACGCTCCGCAATATTGGTGCCGGGACGGTTTACTATCGGACCCGGTGGCGCTGCACGCGTTTCAGGAGACAGACAAATGTATTTCAAATATGAAGAGAGTATATTATTAGCGTTAATTTGTACAACCTAATCCTTTGTTTCCTCTCCATTAGAACTATTAAAATTTTAGATATTAATGTAGAGGTATATGGCGGTAGGGTAGGTCTAACAAAAGATGGATGGATGCGTGACAGGTGATATGATTAAGAATGGAGTGACGCTGAAATGACGGAAGATCGACGTGGAAGATGAAAGCGTGTTATGCCGACCGCACATGAAGCGGGGACAAGGCAGGGGGATGATAGAACTATTAAAATTATTGATACATATATATTTTTTTATTTATTTACACAAAACACACCATAAAAATGCGTGTTGTCAATCGTGGACTTACATTTTACTGAAGTATTTTTATTATACTTTAATAAAACAAGTGTTCCACTATTTTTATGTCAAGATATAGTATGCTAGGAGGTGAACTGCGTAGCGTACATATACTAAGACTAATATATAAATATACAGTTAAACGTAAAGCTGTATAGCTCACACTATTTCAGCGTTCGTATTAAATTTCAATATGGCAAACGGTTTAGTTTGTGTCGGCCGAGAGCCGCCGTCGAAGCCTCCGCCGACACCACCGCTTCCGGCGACCGCAGCGGCGCCGTCAGTCACTACTTACGACCGGCTTCGGACGCACTACCGATAAAGATGCGCGCCATCAGTCTGTCGTTTGTCCTCCTCATCTGCCAATACGGCAGTACGAGCGGCGATAAACAGAGAGATTTTATTACTGCGCTTGAAGAAAAATTCGAAATTAAGTATCAAGAATACGTGATCCGAGCCGCGAAATGGTTGGAGGGTGTGAACGATAGACATTTGGGGGACAGCGAGTTGGGGAGACTGATCAACTACAACGAAATCAAACCGAAACTGGATGACTCTGGCTACCGTGAGTATCTTAATATTTATTATGTATATAAAAATGGAAGGGCACGTCACTATATGTCAATTTTTAACCAAAACTACACATCACAGAACAATTGTGACTGTGCGTGGTTGTAGCTTTGACGTCTCCGTGTGACTAAATTAAGAATACCGGCCATTTGCCACTTAAATTTGGATACCTACTTTTATACCAATTCACGCATCGCAACAGCTACTCCTTATGAGCGCATAAAATTTTTAATTTCATTAATTATGTACTGTAATATTTCAAAAATGAAAAGAGTTGAAGCAAACACCTTTGCAATTGTTGATTTCGCTTACAGTTTAAGTTTCAAACAGTACAATAAAAGCCTAGGCCATTAGTATCTATATTTATAAAAGGCGGTGCGTGTATGTTCTCTATAGCCTCCCAAAGGGCCGGACTCATTTCAATAAAACTTCAGGAAAATGTTCCGATTGGCCTAGCGGGTGTCCTAAGTTTGGTAGCGATCGGATCAACATATTTAGTGCTACGCGGGCGAAGTCGGGGAGGTACATTTGTATATCATAGAATTGAAAATTGTCAAAAATCAAACTATGACGTCAATTAATAAAATGCCATTAAACAGAGGAGCGCGGCATGAAGAAGGTGGCGATGGGCATGATGCCGCTGGTCTTCCACGTGGGCGCCACCTCCACCTGGATGCTGATCACCTCGCTGCTGGCCGCCAAGTCCGTCGCCATCGGCATCGTGCTGCTCGTCTTCAAGATCGCCGTCAGCTCCGCCAAGGTATCTTCTCTTTGTCCTCGCTATCTTCAACGTCGCGCTCTTTCTTAAATTATCTCGTTCACAATGTATCAGAATACTAACGAAAATATCTGTAATGTAACGTGAAGCACACCAGCACTGCGTTACTGACGCGTGACGTCATTCATTAATTTTTTCATAATGCAACTCGTCCAGGAACAACTATCAGGATAGACGTTTCTTTTCGCGTTAGATAAACGTTTGGAAACATTTGTGTCACTTCTAATTTGCTAATTCATTAGGCATCATATTGTAAAAACTTTACAGGTGTAACGTTTTTCATCCTACAGCGTAAGCTTTAAAAACGTTCATAGCAACGAGCGCGAAATGGTTTGATTAATTAAAAAATATTAAATAAATAAATATTCGCTCACGCTCGTAACCCAGAGGATGGTAGGCATAGATTATGGATTTTCATTAGGCGCGATCCTGGCACACCTTTCTCGCTTCTTCTACATCCATACATCTACGCATACATGCTCGTCGAATACGGGTACTCGGTATATCCCATCGCGGATTGTATTTTGCAGTGCCTGTGGGTAGCAGTTCATCTAATATTATGTGACCACTACCCATAGGCATTTGCAACAAGCTAATGAGTTGCAGATCCATACATTTAATGGACAGAAGAGGGGCTAAAGAGAAAAAAAGATATTTTCTTGTCCTAACCATCCCCTCCGCCGTCAAATCCTCTTCCCCTTCCCATCCTTTCCTTTTTAGAAGAGATCAGACTTGGTAATTTACCGGTCGATCCGGCCCAACCTTCCACCTTCCATATCGTTTGCCACCTTCTGCTATAAAAAATATCTCAGTGCAGTATGGTTCGTCTTACTTTACAGTATTTTTGTAAAGCAATATATCCGAAAAGACGTAATGATTGAATCCGACCACTTAGCAACAGCCGTGTATAAACTGCCGCAAGCCAAAAAATTACAAAGCTAGAACGAAACGAGAAGTAGACGCCATGCCGTTTGCTACCGAAATACCGAGCTGATTAGTGACTGCCAGCGGAGCTATAAAAAATATATGGTCAATACACCCGACGTCTCTATTGAGATGTCGAAGTTTCCTTCAAAGTTGTAAGCTTTCAAATATCGTTAGCATGTCTATAGAATGCGAACGAAATAAAAAACAAAACCAGCGTTGCTACGCCCCACGTGGAGTCTGACCCACAAGCGCACGGAAATTGGTTTTTTGTGTTGGCCACCAGAGGGCACTCACGCAGCGGCCGCTTATAGAAAGTAAATTGATACAATAAAGAATAAAAAACATTTTCACTTGAACTTTTATGCGTCGAATTTAATTTAACAACAGTGCTGCGGTGCGGGGCTGTCGGGTTTGTTTTTGTACATTAATCACATCGTACGCACTGGTCTATTTCTTTACATTTTTATAGCGGTTCATCTGATATCAAGTGACTCATTCATTTGCAACAAGCTAATGAGTTGCAGAGGCGTTGCCTACCTAAGAACAGATAATGGGGCAGAAAAATGATATTTCCCTTCTTATTCATTCCCTCGAGGGAGGGCAGTGGATGAGAACTAGAATGGGGCCACACGCACGTGATTATGACACGAACCTCAGTGTACTTCTACTTCACGCCTGTTTTCTGTGAGGTCGTGGTATTTCAGCGGTCGAGTCAGCCCATTCGTGTAATAGTCGTCGTAGGTCGTTGTTACGGGCTCTTTCATTGTTGAACTTCTACGACAAGCATGTTAGTTAAGCAAATGTTATGACGACAGGCTGGAGACATCTATCTCACAATATAAGGGACGTTGTATTCTTATATTACAACTTTATCAGTTACGTTAATCACAAACATACAGTTGTTCTGTACCGCTTATCAATCCTTTATATGTAGGTACAATGCTTTGTAATAATTGTATTAGATTTGTACCAGGATCTGTTTGTATACTTTATTAGGTATTTAGCAATTTCACATGGCTGTTAGTACTACGTAGCGGCCGACGTCGATCGGTATATAGAATGTCATAAGTATTGAGACACTTTCATCGCACTTTATTTGTGCCTTCGAGAGTCGTATGTCTCATAAAAATAAGTTATAAATATGGCTTTGTTATATTAATTAACATTTAAGTGGTCACAATACCCAGGTGGCGTCGTTCTTCACGGCGCTAAAGGCCAAGCAGTCGGGCCACCACCACCACGACTGGTCGTGGACGCCGCACCACGACCACCACGGTAAGTGGCAAGTCTTAGTTATTTTATGAAGGCACGAGCTAGCAGCTCGCCTCGGTGCGCACGGCTACCCAGTGACATCCACAACTAACAAAGTAATAATGGATGTAATGTAAGACTTTACTTAGGAAAGAGGAAAATAGATAAGGAAAAGGAGTTAATGGAAGGAGGAACGGAGCCTACGTCACCACACACATCAATTAAAAAGCGGATGTAAAAAGCGCGCGCTATACTGTGAGGCACGGTACAAAAAGGCCTCAAAAAACTATACCCATTCTCTCACGAACACATAGTCCATACTGTTTAGGTTTTGGATACAGGTTGAATGGCCAACAGCCTGCCTGACGCCAACCCTCCTCGGAATTTTTTTTCTTTTTTTCAAAAAAGTACAAATAGCAACAATGAAATGGCGATGGTTAATGACCATCGAATTGCATTTTTTTCTACCACAATAAGATTGCACTTTGCGCTGACCAACAATGCGCTAATGTCCTTTTACATTTAACATCTAAAATGGCGGCCGCAAATCAAAGAAATCGCGGTAATGTGTTCGCGCGCGGCGGCTCCTGCGGCCGGCGGACCGCGCTGGGAACTCCTACATAGCTTTTCTATACGCTATTGGTCATTATAAAATAATTAGTAAGGAATTTGAAATAGTTTAGTTAGTAGTTTGGCGGTCCATCACTCGTACAAAATACTTCACAGATTTCAGTGTGCATCTGTCAAAAGTGTTGCTAGCTTCCGTAACAGGATTTATAACATGAATAACCAAGAGCATTCCAGTGTTACCCTGCTGCACGACTAACTCGATTGCACTGGGGAAGTACCGCTCAGAAGTTTTACTTTGTTTAAAAATCTCGACAATGCATTTCCGGTTGTACGAGGGTCAAACTGAAAGTTCTTAGAAAATCAAAAACTAAGCATTCTAGCAAGTTATTAGTTTTATTATAACTTTTCAAAATAGCGTC
>JWHW01025047.1:24788-36105 GCA_000931545.1 Papilio glaucus | reverse complement strand
ATCACTTCTCTTCAGTAACCAACCGGCCGCTGCATGAGGCAATTTAGACATACAACATCGAACATCCAACTGCGTTGATGGACTATAGTCACAAGTTAATTGGGCCACTCGGTCATTGGTTTTAGATTTGTGTATCCAAATAAGGTTACAAAAAGTAAGTGCCAACCCTAATAACCTGTCAAGCAATGAAACAAAATTTTCGTAGATCATTCTAACAGAAAATAATAACTATTTATTGTCTAGTTTAATAAAATTTTAAAAGAACTGCAATCTCAATATGAGGAAATGCGCCTTAATAAATCATCATTAATATCTACAAATTCACAACTTAAGACTTTTGCGTGTTTTTGTTCCACTTCGTCACCAATTGATGAATATGAGAACTTTAATTAGGTTTTCTAATATTTTAAAATGAAAATTATCATTACTATAAATAATCCAGTAATCTTTTATGGTAGATGTCATTTACCTCTCAGAGGAAAGTAGGCAAGAATGTAAAATAACTCTGGGTAATCTACTCTATAGTTTTATGTTTTCAGGGTTGCATTTCAATGATTATTTTTTATGACCCAAAGTTATGCTATTGTTTGAAAATATTACCAATAGACTGTTTACAATGGACCTTTTACCCTCCCTTTGACTTTAGGGGTATTTTTATAACATGTACACATATGTATACTTGTAAGTCTAGGATACTAAGGAAAAATGTAATGTATGTACCTTAAAAGCTTCCTTAGGGAATGTGGTTATTTCAGTATTAACCATATGGAGCTCCTGCAGTGTCCTGTTAACTCCAGCAAATGCGTACTCGTCTATAGTTCGTATTGGTGTGTCAATAATATGCAGCATACGCACCGTGGACCTGTGAAACAGCGACCCAAACAGGTTGGCTGCAACAACATACAGTTTTACAAGCCATCATATGCTTAATATAAGCGGAACATGATTAAATCTCATGTTTATATAACACTTTACTATTTATTGAATTGTAAATTGGAACTTCATGACTGTGCCACTTGTGTTTCACTTGACTGTATGTTTGTGCACTAGTCATATTTGTGTAGCCAGGTGTCCAAGGCTAACCATGTGCGAGACATTAAAAAAAAATAAAAAATTGAAATAAAATGAATTGGTGTGAATATTGTGCAGAAAGTTCTAGAATTGTCAATCAGTCATTTAATTTCGTAATAAACCATTTATGTATAACAACTACACTAACCTATTTTACATTCTCTAAGTTCTAGCCTTTCAATGGGCAAGCCGAGGCCAGCAATATTTCCCAAGCCCACGCTCAATACCGCCAGGCCTACATTCTCACATCTGATGTGCAAGCCTGCATCTGTTCCATTCTCACAGACGCACGGATACAGCAACTGACTTCGACTGTCTTTTGGACATGGATACGCCGGCCCTGGTGGAATATACTCTGACCTTGTCAAGCAAACAAGTCCCGTAAGTAGGAGACAAATCCTCCAGTTGGTCATGCTCATGGTGGGAAGGTGTACTGAAAAATGAATAATGTACAATTCATACAGAAAGGTGAAATGGACCCCAGGTTGTGAGTATAATTTTAGAAAGATTCAAGGAAGTTTTATAAGCAATTTATTTATTTTAGGGTAGCAACACACTCGCAAGCTTTGCTCAGAAGCTTTCTTAGAAGACAAGTTAAAATTTGAAGTTTTTGAACTCACACAAACAATAATAACTCGTACATAATTAAACTAAATGATAAAATAATCACAATGTGGAAGTTATCGGCCAGCCTACCTCCAAAATATTTTCTTACTATTTATTACAGTTGTACATTTTTACTATTTATTACAGTTCAGAACAAAAATAATAATTTCATCCGCTTGTTATTAAATTTCCTGCAATTTATATGTAAAGTCGAAGTTGAGATGATGAGGTCCAAACCTTATAGAAAAGGAAGTATACGGACAGAAAAGCAACGTCAAGGCCAGATAAACTCGTTTTACATGTTATAATAACTTTAAATGAAAGTTAAGCATTATTTGATAAAAAAATAAAGCTGTAGCCTTCAAATATCAATAATTGTCCTTGTAGTTTGTGCAAAACATAAATAATTGAACTGTATTGTACATCAAGTAAACACTTTCACTACGGTTCATTACCTCGTTACATATTTACCTGTTAATATTCATTAGTCAATCAACAACAAAAGCAAATCTTGCAACTTTTTATTGAATTCTACGTATATAACATAATAGTTTTGGTGTTAATACGTATTTTTTTCTATAAAGTGCACAACCTATCCCTCCATTATCAAGATGAAAACTGAGTAAGGTGAGTGAGGAGAGAAGCAGAGGGGTTAGACTGAGAGGGAGTGAGTTAACAGTATTTTCATTTTGGCTGCGTTCCACTTCGCGTTCACAACGCCTTAAATTAAATGGTCTGAATGCTCCTTTAGCCGTTCCATTTGACGACTATGATCAAAGAGCATATAAAATATGATATGATCGTTGTGGTCGCGGCAAAAAATGCAATAATGACGTCATCATTTTCGCTCGCGGTAAGCTCAACACAACGACGACTCAATATGTGGGTATTATGAGCGTTAACAAATTTCCCGCGATTTTTAAAACTTGAATTAACAAAGAGTACTTCATGGAGCATAATTGTGGCACAAAAAATACCAAATATCCTTCAAAATCAGTCCATCCCGCTCACAGCACAGGGTATATAAAGGCTACGTTCCACTTAGCGTTCACGAGACTCACACCCTTGACCATGGTTTCTCCCGTTCCACTTAACGTAAATAATACAAATGCCGAGTTAGAAAAAAAAGGCAAGAGCTTAAAGAGGTTATGTTGTAGTTTGTAAGCGTGAACAATAAACTTTAATAATTATTGGTTAACTTGATTCACAAAGACCCACATATTGAGATGGGTTTTTGTGAGATTGGCGTGAGCAAAAATTAAGACATCATTAATGACGTTTTTGCCGCAACGACAACGATCATAGTCGATTGGAACGGCTTAGGGAGCATTTTAGGCGTTGTGAACGCTTGGTGGAACGCAGCCTTGGGTTCCCGCCTTGTCGTGGCGGTGGGGCTCAGTAGCCGTGGGTGGGGCCCACGGTGAAGCCAAGAGGAACCCACGGCCGGTCCGTTAAAGACGGGGGCCGTGAGGAGTGACCCTCTATAAAAAACTCAAGGCGGCGCCAGCGGGGGAGGGCAGGGAATCCCGAACCTGCATTGCACGGTGTAGCCTCCGAGGTGCGCCCCAGACCATCCCGGGGCGGCCAGTGGGCGTCGCGGTGTCACGTGCTAGTCATACTCCCGTGGCGCCCACACCATGGCTACGAGGGAACGTTTGGTTTTTAGTGGGTACGCCCCTCGTGGGGTAAGCCCCCTGTTGCCCTAAACAGTGGACATGTATAAGGTGCATTTTCCAAACGTAAAAAAAACCCAGCCTTAACAATGAAATGATTGATGTCAAAGTGTCAAGTGTCAATGGGTTTTTTTATTTTTACCCAATTTACTAAAAAAGGACGATTTAAGGTGCACCCATTACCGACGAGCATGAATGCGTAGATGTATGGGTGTAGAAGAAGCGAGATAGGCTATATCCCTCTAGGTTACGGGTATGAGCGCATATTTATGTATTTACTTTCATTGTAATTTTTTTTCATATTGAAATCGGTTCCGTCTTGTTCAGCGTAGTATAAAACTGCACACATTGGTCAGTTTTACTTATAAGTAGAACATAAGATACGAAATAATACGCAAGTGAAAGAGATAGCTATAATTTTAATGAATGCACCCTGGACTTGGACTTGACATCCTCATCTATGTAGAGCCACGAGTCGGATATACTCTAGCGCGGCCAATTTTATTTTAAAGGAAATCGCTCAAGGATAACGTGATAAGATAATCTGACGATTTCAACAAGCTGAAGTAACAATAATCTTAAATAAAGACTAAGACTGTAGACTTTCCCTACCGCTAAAAGTAAAAATATCATAAAAACCTTTTCCTTTTTCTTTTTTTCATATAATCTTAGAAAATTCAATGGGCCGCATGACGGTTGAGGATCAAAGATAACGTAATAACTACGTTAATTGTCGAGGATGTACAAGTTTAGCATCGTCGGTCGTCTGCTATCGTCAATTAATGACCTATGTATATCTGACTATATAAATAGTAATAGGTTTTATTCAAGTTCTATTAAAAAAATACAATAATTTGACAGTTTTATAATTTTCATCTTGGAAACGTGTTTTTAACTTGTCAAAAAATCATTTTGAATATATTAATTCAGGTCCACTTTTACGTCCTAGAAATTAATTATAATCTCCAAATAAGAACTTACATTCAACAACAGTTAAATTAAATAAAAATGGCGGGCGACAAAAAAAAGAAAAAGAAGAGAAATGAACCGAATTGTACGCAATTTGCCCAGGCGCAAATGTTTGTGCAAGAGGATGACAACAATTCGTTCGGTTTTAACTGGGTAGAAATTCTCTGCTACCCGTACATTCTTTGCGGCAAGGTATGGGAGTTCTGCGTGAGGATATGCGCGGGCACCAACGCGTGCATGGTGTGCTGGTTCCTGTTGCAGTGGGTCATGTGCAAAATATCCAACTTCGGAAGTCCAGATCCCGTCTTGTTTCCTTATTATTTCTACATTTTTTGTCAAGTTGTCCTGATGACTTTTATTTTTTTATTCCTTTGGTTTTTTTTCGGAAAACCTGTTATTTATCCATATCTGTTAACGATCTACAAAACTTTGTCGGATGATGGCAAAAGAACTAATAAAACTAGACGCATGGCACTGAGGAGGTATTGTTTTAAGAAAAGTGAAATTTTCGGCACCAGTGTGGAGAGTGGGTGTACTTCACAAAATTTTAATATTTACACGCACACTGTGTGTGCCGCTTTGTATTTATATGTACATAACTTTTTGAAATAATATACAATTGTGCATCTTAAAACATTGATATTTTTTTCTTGTGTGTGTGTGTTTTAGTGTTTAAAGTGTTATGTAGGTAATATGTAATGTGGTTTACGTTGGACATATAATATATAAAGTATCCGACAACATCGTATGTATGGTCGTAGGTTTACACTGCTAAAAACATTGACATAAAACATATTGTCATCTCAGTTATTTCAGAAGAAAAGATAGAGAGGAAGTTTGTATCGCGCCACGATTTTACGCCAGTGGAAACCCACGGTAACGTAGATGTACCCTCATGCGATGTTGTTGTCGGATACGTTGAGATTTCTTTGTTCAATTTCGAGGTTCAAGGTGTTGTTATTCTATTTTATAAAATAAAGAGTAAACTAGTAAGTTACTCAATTGATTTCATGCTTACCGACGTCTATGAGCATGCTAACCTATCTAAGTTGATAGAATATGTTGCGGGAACGTCCTACACCTGCAGCAGAATTATTAAAGTGCACGTTTTATTCATAAAGCATATTCTGTAAAATCGTATTCGCACAAAGCTTACTAATATCTATACAATCACGCTAACACGGCTATAATATAGGATTGATATGCGGATAGATTTAGTCGCTCAGAATTGCAGCGCCCAAAATACTTATAGACATCTCCCGTATTAATCACATTTTAATCAGAATTAGACCGGTCTATTCTAATCCCTGCAGCTACCTGCTATTTCAATTTAATTTTATATATAACTAAAGTATATCTCTTTAGTTAAAATAAAAGTTATAATAGTAATACTGAAAAGCAGAGAGTGCAGTATACGTACGTTGTACGGTCCAGTCGCTTGAACGGAGCCTCCGAACCAAGAAAAAATCTAAATCATTTTGATTGTTTAAATAAAATGAGAGTTTTGTTCACGGAAATAATTTTTTTAGGAGCAAGTAGTAAGCCACTAGATGACTGGTTGAGCGCGATTAACGTAATCTAGCGTCGCGTGTGTATTTAAAAAAAAAAGTGTGTGTATCATATCCGACGACTGGAGTTTACTCTTTACGATCGATTATAAAATACATACAACAATAGATTATAACTTTAAACTTTCGTGGTTTTTACTTATATAAGGTTTGTAAGAAACGGGGCTAGTACTCAATAAATATATTTTACTCCCGACAGTAAGGTAGCCCAAAAACTACGATCGCCCAAAGACCGTGTTCCGTTTGAAACACCAGGTGTCTACAAAATCAACTGTAGCTGCGCCAGCTCGTGTATAGGACAAACCAAACGCAACATCATCAGATTTTTTTTTTAATTCTGACAGCAGAAAGGCATTTAAAAACCACTCTGTCTGCTAGATATCGATTTTGAAGGTATCCAATCAGTCTAGTAACAAAAAAGTTCAAGATGGCGGCTATTTTTTAAATCTGACAGCTAAAACGAATTTAAAAACCACTCTATCTCCTAGATATCGATTTTGAAGGCCCAGCAATATGTCCAGTAAAGAAAAGTTCAAGATGGCAGTTTTTTTTAAATTTTGATAGCAATAACGCATTTTAAAACCACTTGGTTTCCTAGATATCGATTTTGAAGGCAATCGGTCCATTAACTAAAAAGTTCATGATGGCAGCTATTTTTTAAGTTCTGGCAGCAGAAACGCATTCAAAAACTATTCGGTCTCCGAGATATTGATTTTGAAGACAATCGGTCCAGTAATTACAGTTGCAATTGCAGTATGCCTCAAACGGTTTTGAAAACTCAAAATAATCTTTATTAAAGAAAAAAATATATTAAAATATGTTTGAAAGGTTTGTTTGATTTGGTATCGCTTACCATGGGTTTCCACTGGCGTAAATAAAGTCGTGCTACAATGTTTCTCTCTGAAAAATCTGAGATGACAATATGTTTTACTAGCTAGCCCGGCAAACTTCGTTCCGCGCTATAATTAATAGATGGTTCACTATTATATGCTGTCGCGGGCATTTTTGTAGAACTTAAGCTAAACAATTCCATTATATACTGTAACTCTAACCGTTTTTACAGCGCCCGCAAGAATAGCTCGCTTATTCCATTTTATGGAAACTTTTCCTCCTTACTAGACACTTATCGTTGTATTTTAGACAATTCACACAATATCTTTATAAATTATAGCCTATATGTTATTTTGATATATAAGCTATATTATTGTTAAGTTTCATTCAGTAGTTTTTGCGTGAAAGAGTAACATACTTATATTAACTCTCGCATTTATAATATTAGGAGGATGTAGATGTTTTTAGCGCACGGTTATTATAAATGTGCAGAAACCGGAAATGAAAATTGTATGACTATCGATACCGGAGTTTTAATAGGCGTAAGTGACAATTAGTTAATTGTACCGTTTAATTGACGTCTTTTACGCCTGTTGAAATGGTATTGAATTTAATAAAAATAGGAGAATGAATTTGAATTCAAATTTCCCGCGTTATCAAAAGTTACGGATGGTATACACGGCTGCGTTAGTGTGGTTTAAAGTATAAAATTGATGATCTTATTTTTAGGTATATGTGTTCTGTGCCCTGAATGGTACTTCCCCTTGTTGTAAAAAGTATTACTGTGGGTTTCGACTGGCATAAAATCATGTATCGAAACAAGCATTCTCTCTATCTTTTTCCTTAAAAAAACTGAGATGACAATATGTTTGCGACACGTATATAGTTATACGTCAGTGGAAATCCACGGTAATATAACTAAAACCACCCTACTATAAGTATTTCTCTATGCTATTAACAGTCTGTGGATCTCAGTTCGTCTGTCAAGTCGGGTCTTTAGAACATGTTATAAAGTGTGTCAAAGCAATTTCGTTTCACAATTCCTTACTTTTAAGAATTCCGACGGTCGCGATATATTGCATATAAGTTGCTGTATGTACCTGACATTTTATAAGAAATCCGCATATATTAGTCTACTGGTAAGTTATTTTTATTCTGTTATTTTTTACATATATTAATTCTAGACCGAATACATAAGTTCGTTCACTTTTTGTTTTGTTTACATTGAGACAATCACAAAATATCTAAATTACATAAATTAATAAATCATTGCCATCAAACAAAACATAGAATTTACCACTTGAGGTCAAAGTTTTACTGATTTCTAAAGTATTATGTGTCCACTTGCATGATTAGACGCGTGATTGAATACACGGTCATGTTCGTTCAGTATTCACATTTTCTGATGCCGTCTTCAACGCCGTAGCCGCTTTCACACGAGTAGCCCATCCCGGGGCGCAGGCCGGTGGCCGTGGCGGTAGCGGCCTACTCTCTCCTTGTGACGCGTGACCTTCATTTTTTGGCACACTTTTGTATTTTCGCCATTCAGTGAGATGTTTAAAGTTTAATGTACATATATTATAATTAAATATCTCGTAAAATATGTAAAGCGATGTATAAGGAAATCGTACGTAACATATATGCATCCCTTTTTCTTTTTTATTCAACAAAGCACTAAAGTTAGCAACTTTCTATTTTATTTGCCATAGAAAATAATGATTTTTTCTCGAAATTGCATTTCAGCACTTTCTCAAATCGCCTACAATGTTTTATTTTTCATCTTTATATGCTTGAAATGTCTATTTATAAGTATTATATGTATAACTATTTAGCATTTGTAGTATTTGATTATGTAAAAACAATATATAACTTTAACATTGTTCAGATAGTTCTGATGATATGATGATAAACAACAAATGAACAAATTCTGATTGTTGTTCTTTTGGATATAGATTAATAGACAAACAATAAAGTTGGATATTTGAAAGTGAGAGAAGATTTCCACCATTAGTTTAATGAGGGCTAATGAGTATGAATAACCCTAAGCCCTTATGATCTAAAATCAAACTGTCATGTATAGTATTGCTTCGGTCATTATGCCATAGGGACTAATAATAAGTAGTAAGTAATAAGTAATTTCTCCATACTAACTTTTATCCCCTACTTAATATATGAATTTAGAAATATCCATTTTTGGTGCTTGCCTACATATATCAGTCAGTTACTTCTTTTATATATATGTTTACATTTTATATTTAGCTAGTAGTAGTAAAAACACATATAACCTTATTGAACAATTTAAAGGCATGTTTTAGTGCTGTTAACATTTAGTATGTTTTTGTTTGATCATTACAACTAAGCTAATAAATGTAATGTAAACATACAGCATCAAGGTACAGCAGCTTCAAGACTTGTTGGCAATATATATGTATATGTATTCAGCTTATATTACAAAAAAAAACATAAGAAAGTGTTATTGTTGTGATGCCTTATCTTTCTTATTTCCACTATAAAAATAATGATTCAGACATCATTGTAATGTTCATGTTTCTCGATATAAATAAAAATTATACAAAAAATGATTTATAAAATATAAGAACAAAATAAGTTTAACTTCAATACAGATTCACAAGGACATTAATAATTTGTAGGAAAAATATATTTATTTAAGATGTAGACAGAACTACGATTGGTTCACACGCAACAAATTACACTTTGTATTTGGTGTAATTGAGGGATTTGAAATTTTTGTTTATGTAATATGCACTCATTAAAATGTACAATTAAATTATATTTTTCATGGACTCGTTGACTCGTTTTAAATATATCTGAAAACACTGAAGATTCAATCTTCCTTCCTTAATTGTGTTGTGAATAATGAGGACTATGTTATAAATGACTATTATTGTTTGAGTTTTGGGCCATTGTCTCAGCTTCAGTGTGTTTTGTTATATAAATGTACCTGTTATAAGTTTTGAGAAGGAATTTGAGTGTTACGTTTACAGTGGATTTTGTTTATAAGAAAGACAGTGGAGGATCACTAAATTCCGTTGGATGTCAATATATCCGATGGTGAAATGAAAATATTTTAGAAATAAAATATATTTGTTGCAAGACAATATAGCCGTATGTTACTTTACATAATTAGGAAATGGGGACTTGAAGTTTATATTTATCCTATTATTTATTTAACTTTCTTTACTGGTATGCAAAACCATCATGCTGACATTAGGTTAGCAAGGAGTCACCCAAGGGAGCATCTTGTGTTTGGTTCGAACATAGACCACATGCCAAAAGCTACAGACATGTTATAACCAGAAGCTACTCTAAGTGTTTTGTAATAAAGACGTTAATTTTTCGATCTCTTTCAAAGTCTGGATCCCTAGATATAAAAGTTAACCTTGTTTTTAATTCAAAACGCTTCACTAACTTATAACGGTTTTTCCATGTTATTGATAGTTTAGAAAGTGAAACATTGAATTCTTTGCATAGATCAACTTTGCTTTCACCATTTTCGATCTTGAACTAATGTTTTCTTTTTCTTTAATATTGAACATTAATTTAATATGAGTGACAACAACACAAACTTATTTTACACATGCCAGTATATGCTGACCATTTGTGGATATAATCAGCGATAAGACACAAAGCTTTATGGTTCTGAAAATGAACCTTCGTTGACTCGGTTGCTATATCTGAAGGGATTTCTAGATACTTCACACAAATTATTGAATAAAATTATTCAAGTTGTTGTTATAAGAGTTCTTTTTCTCTAATAATATACATTATATTTGTTACTTAAGTTTTAAGTCGCTATAACTAAATCATTTCTGTATCGTACTTATGGAATTATCTGTCAGCAGCGGTATGTCCAAAGCAATATGTCTTAATGTCCTTCAAGAAATACAAATACAAAGCATACTCCTTACTTAAAGACCGGCACCAACAGTTCATATGAAGCTTTCGGGTCTTCACATTTCAAGCGCTAAGGGCATATCTGCTGCTTTTATTATTATAATATCATGGCACCACTATTATTAAGTACATACATTGGTATTAACCCTCTTTATAAGTGCATGCATCAGCACAGAAGATCACAGTGTTTTTGAGTTACCTAAATAATTTTCGACTTTAGAAATTCAAGCGCGATTTTTCTTAACGTTATCTTAACATTGATATAGTGGAGATAACAGTTGACAGTAAATCAATATATTATCCGTGCATTTTATCAATCATCATGAATGGGCTATTACTGTTTGATTATGTAATATTTTTTTCAAATGTTCCAATGAGCTCTGCCTAAAAAAATCATTTTATTTATTAATTTTGAACCCGAAGTACACAAGTATTATCTAATACTTGTGTACAGTGTTGTCATATTCAAATTGGTTGGTGTTTTTTGTTGAGTATAACGCATTAAGTCAACCGCTTGCTTTTAATCTTAATTTGTCAAGGAAAGGTAAAGTTATTGTTATATCTATAAAATTATCTTTATATAATTTTAATAATATTTTAGATATGGGAAAGCTACAGTTTTATATACTGTGATATACATATTCTATTAGTAAATTTTAATGTTCGTTTGTTCAAAATCGCAAA
>JWHW01025047.1:13708-24314 GCA_000931545.1 Papilio glaucus | reverse complement strand
GCATGTTGAGGGTAAGGAAACAAATTTATGCTGCAAAAATGAGTGGCAGTGTTGGTAGGGGACGCCCGAGAAAAACTTACATCCACCGCAACCGACAAGCATGTAAGCGTAGATGTATGGATATAGAAGAAGCGAGAGAGTAGTGCCAGGATCGCGCCAAATGGAAATCTGTTATCTCTGCCTATCCCTGTGGGTTACGGGCGTGAATGCATATTTTTTTATTTATAAATGAGAGTGTAGTTTGTTTTGCTGTATCGCTTTAACGACTCAACCAATCATGTTCTAATTTTGCACACACATTATCTTACATACTGTGGGTCGCGGGTTCTAACCCAGACGGGCGCTTTACATTGTGTAATTTATTCCATCACCACTGCTCCAAAATCGTCGAAGGAAAACATCGTGACGAAACCGGCATGTCTTAGGACCACCAAATTCGAACACATGTGACATCCACCAATCGGCGCTGGGCCAGCGTGGTGACTAAAGCCCCCTTCCGTCTCTCGGAGAGGAGGCCTGTGTTCCTGCAGTGGGGAAACATACTGTAAAAGGCTGATTATTGTCAGGGGTACAGAAAATGGCGCAGGGCACCTTTTGTCCCGAAATAAACTGTTTGCGAGAGTTGGGAAAATACTTTAAATCTTTATTTACAATCTACAATGCCATGCTATGCCATGCCACTATAATCTTTCGACAATAACAACCAATTATAATTCGACGATATTATAAGCGTAATCAAATTACAAAAAATTCCAGCTATAAAAATAAGAAATGAATACTTGCGAAGCTAGTTTATCTATAAAAATTAATTTATTCAAGTCAGGTGCCACTTGTAAATGTATACAACGTAAATAAATAAATAAATTCTCATTTGTATCAGACTTTATTTATCTTCGCTACTGTCGCATTACTTGTCTAATTTATGAACCTACATAAATACATATTCTTCTCGATGCTTTGTTGTAAAAATAATGTACGGTTTCGATTTCTGTTTAAAAAACAGACGGCGGCGTGTGGTCGGGGCATAAGTTGAATAGTATAACAGCTAGGTGCTGGAAATGAATGCCGGTGCAGCCTAGCCGCCGCCTCCACCGCCTCCACCGCCGCGCTGATATCATCGCATAGTAGGGGTGAGGCTTATTTATCGTCACAGGTATTTAAAAGTCGCAGTGTGCATACACACATCGCCTTTTTAATTTTCCCTATGGATTCCAAAACTGCTACCCGGGCGAAGCCGAGGGCGCGGAAACGCTAGTATCGCTTTATTACTTTCTAACGCATGATTGTGATAGTGACGAAAAGAGACAGATAATATTTCATACTGATAACAAACTTTCGTACATAGACAATAAGATCTAGTTTTGACGCTCATATCCATAAACAAGAATTTGTTAATAGAACTGAATTAGGACACATCACTAGCACATGGGCGACCTTGTGTTTTTGACACATGTCACATATTCTAGTCGTGTAAGGTATTAAACGTCCCAGTTTTTCGATTTCGACCGCTAATGACATATCTGCGATTCAGTAATTCAGTACGAGTCACATTAGTTCGACATACGTCGTTTCAATCAATCTGTTTTTTTAACAAACTGCACTCGCATCGATTTGAAAACAAAACACGTAACAAAATGAAAACGAATTGTTGACCGCACCAATTCGCACGCACTAAAATACATTAAATACTTGGATGTTTACTTTAGTGCTTTAATCCCGGATGTTACGTGACGCGGAGTCCGCTCCTGACAACTGCTGTTGTTGATTTATACTTTACTGACTCTATACTAAGAACAATGCTTAGCCGAAGCAAATGCTCAGTGACATTCTAACTATGATGTTCACATAGAAAGTACTAGAGCATTTACTTTCGAAGAAAGTACTTAACATTAGTATCGATCATCGAGGACTTAGCACTTGCTTAGGTCTTGCTTAATGTGAATTTGCCGGCTCGACTCAACAACGTCATGTCGTTTGAGAGTGGATCGAATGCGTTCTTATTTATAATTTATTGTGGAGTAATTTTGGTTTAGCACGTGCTATGGGAAGTAATACTTTTGAATTTTGCTTATCAACTAAATCAATTATATTATAATACAAAAAGTAGATATGTCATTAGCGGTTGAAAAGTGAAGACTCGAAACCGTTACATTTGGGACGCTTGTTCTTTAGCTTACGTCACGTGTTGACAATTACGATTAAATGATAAACACTAGCTGTCCTCTTTTTTCTTATTATTTTAAATACGTTATCCTTTTTACACCATAGACTAGTGTGAATGTTGCTGTCTCTGTCTGTGGGATACTTTTGACCGGTGATTTTATGAGTATAAAATATAATTGTGGCGAGCCGACCGTCGGGTAACTTATGCGCAACAAATTCATAACACATTTTTATAAGTGGACGCGGGTAAATCGATCTCACAGTCATACGGTACTCTTAATTCACAATTAACTTGTGGATTAGTGCCGGCGCGGTGGCGCAGCTCTTTGCCGGAAGGAGCAGTCTTCTTATATAATTAAGAACAAATTTTTGTCAGTTGTGTGCTCTGGCAATTGACTTCAGGCAGCGCCAGCGGCAGGCGCGTACCACCTGTATATTTATATATGCGACGATCCCGAATGTTTTATTCCTACATAATCTCATCATGTCATCAATCATGTAAAATTCATTTTCACTTTGTGATGCACTTATATTGCATGTACAATTATCCAGCCAGTGTTTCGCGTACAGTTACGTACACACTGTACGTTACGTACGACGTGCACAAACAACGGCTTTACACACGTTTCCGTTATTCTTCAGTATTTTGTACCGACAAGATTCGGACCTATCAGTATCGCGGTCGCTCCCCGCTCGACTCTTGTTTTCTGTATCCCTGAAAATGTGTGTTAAATTTCATAATGATTAGTTGACTCGTTAAGGAGTTAAAGCGTGACAAACAAACACCCATTCGCTATTATAATAGTAGTTAGGATTTAATTATTGCAAAAACGTAAAAAAAACAGAACAAACTATCGGACGTAATCTCTGATCACTTTTATATAATTTAAATTAATAGGTGGCTTTTAATTTTCCTTCTTCCGTAATATAAGGAGTAGATTGTTAAGTTAATTTTATTATTCAACTTAATATTTCTGTGTAGTGTGCTGTTATAATTCGTCCAGTCGAATAATTTTACGGGCTAAACGCCTGGGAAAAAAGTGCTTACACAAGTAACTTTTCACTCAAATAAATTTGCTATTTTAATGCTGTAGGTGAAGCGGATGCCGATTTTGACGTTGTTTTTGATCGACTTCAAATAAAAAAAGTATGTTCTTAATTATTTTACCTCAGAACTTCGACATTTATATGTCGATTACAAAAACATTTTCTTTACATAGGGTCCCATGAGTTTTAATGGCATTGAACCTTGGATTTCGAAGATATATTGGTTATCGTAAGACACGAGCTCGATTTGTTTACGCCCACATAAACTTAGACGGAAAAAATGTCCCAGAGACATTTCGCTCCCACATACTGTTATTAGAAGTCAGTTTTGTTTATTACAAACTAGTTGGTTCTTAGTTCTCTTAGTTCCGCCCTATATTGGCGATAATGGCTTACACATAAAAGATAGGTATACGCTGTCGTGTGCTTTTTTGTAGGAATATATAAGGTAAACATTTCCATTATACATTATCTACGTGTAACTTTAACGGTTTTTGCAGCGCACATCAGAATAGTAGCTCGCATATGGCGGAATATTTTCTTCCTTATTTGACCCTTATCGTGACATTTTGGATTTGGATGGGCATAAATTATAGCCAATATGTTATTCTGATGTATGAGCTATATTATTGTTAAGTTTCATTAAAATCCACTCAATAGTTTAGTAGTTTTTTATGGTAGCAGGTGGCAAACGAGCAAGCGGATCACCAGATGTTTAGTGAAAGCTACCCATGGACATCCGCAACGAGCAAATGTGTTGCAGATGCGTTGCCCCTTTAATGGACAGAGGAGGGCGTAGACAGGAATAAGGATATTTCCTTTTCCCCGTTAACCCCCTCCTCATCCTATCCGTAAGTGGAAAGGGTGGGAAGGGGAAGAGGACTGAAATTAGGCCTCCGGCACCTCACTCGTCAAACGAAACGCAGAGTACTTCTACTTGACGCCTGTCTTCTGCGAGGTCGTGGTATTTCACCGGTCGAGCCGGCCCATTCGTGCAACAGATGTTGTTGTTGCGGACTCTACCACTGTTGAGTGTTTGCGTGAAAGAGTAACAAGCATCCATATTTATAAACTTTCGCGTTTATGATATTAGTAGGATTGTGACGACTTTGAGTATTGCACATGCAAGTGTCGCCTTCCTTAATCGACTTCTCAGTTGTTTTCTTAAACTTACAACCACGACGCTTTCGTCATCTTCAAAAGATACTCTCGGTGAAGGGAACGACTACTAGATAGTTCCGTGCAGCTTCCGCCGTCACCGTCGCCGTCGCCGTCACCGTCGCCGTCGCCGTCGCACGAGCTATCATTGCGTGGTTACTTACTGAACAATGGAGTCATGAAAATGTAATTATTTTTCTGCTCGCAAAAAATACAAGGCAAGAAATACAAGGTTCATAAACAGTTGCATAATTTGATTTAAATAATAAAATTATTTATTTATTCTCCCGCGCAAGAGGAATGTAACGTTTTTCAACAATTCTCACTGACATATGTAATTGTCTTATTCGAATGTTATGTTGTACTGTCAGTGCACTTTAGAACTTGCGCTGGTAATTTTAAGGCTCACGGACAGCGGCTGCCGTCGCTCATGGCGCGTCGAACCTTCGAGATTTCTAAAACATTGGTCCACATAAGACTGTCTACCAAGTCAGAGTAAACATTTCTATTGGGTGGTTTAAAATTAGCGGGAAAAAAGAGAATTAGAAGGAAGAAGTATAATGTGGAAGAGGGGATGGTCCTTACTCACACGCGATAGACCTTACGCGGCTAAGTTTGCACTTGAAAATACAAGTACATAATAATTTAAAGCGTAACGAGGCGCCGCGCTCGGGCTCCGGATTCATATTTCTAGAATGCTTACATTTCTATGTTGTAAACACGACGTTGCAAAAGTATAATACATATCTTTTAGATCTAAAGTAGAAGTGTCTTTAGCAAGACCGAGAGGCGCGCGTGGGGCGATGCTATCGGAGCCCCGCTCCTCGCGCACCGACTGCCGCCGCATCATCCGGATAGGAAGCCGCGTTAACATATCAATGGCGATATTTTTCAAGCGTTTTACAAACAGTTCGATATCGATCTGAGCATTGTACGAGTTCTGGCTCGTTCGTTGAATAACAATGCGTGTTGCGTCAGCGCCGAGCGGCGGCTCTCACGCGACATGGTTTTATATCGCGCGCCTGACGTACGCCATGCTGCGGTTGTACGCGCTGCTCCCGTCCATGCTTTTGTTTAAGATATTTAGAAGACGTCTCATCCGCCGTTTCTGAGAACATCATGGCACAAAGATATGCTAAATATAGTTTTAGTGAGAGTCGTGACAAACATACTGATGTTTTAATTGTTTTCTTGTAAATGATCACGAATAATAAACATTGCTGACATTGTTTACATTGTCTATCGTCACATTTGTTGATAAACAACGGTTAAATCTACCTTTATTATTACAATGTCTCATCTACGGGCTTATGATGAAAGGCAATTAATTTAACATTGTGCAAAGTAACCATTGTGATACAGTAGCAAGACTTGAAGAAGCAAAGGTCTAAACTAACAAGAAAAACAACACATTTGAAATAAAAATAATAAAGTTAGCTGAAAATTACATACACGCTTCATGTTCTACGAATAAGTGTTACACAAGTAATTTGAGATTGATAGAAAGACTAAAGCCAGTTTAAGTTTGTCTAGTGATGTCCGGACACAGACAAATTCACAGAGGTACTCATAAAAGATCTGTCAAATCCTGTTCCTATTTATCGATAATACAACCCTATGGTTCCCATAAACATGACACAGATGACATTTTAAAACGAATATTTGTTGCATTCTTATAAAAAAAATAATTTAGGGTATATTCCAGTTATCCAAATGTTAATGACTGTAAGATGTCATGAACCATCTCACAATCGGCTTCTTCAAATGTTGCAACAAGCCTTTACAATGCGAGATCTTCCCTGATGACTGTAGTACCCAAGTGCTGTCCGCTATCACACCGACTACTTAAATACATCGAACAAATTAAACAATACGTCTCCGATGTTCCCGCTTTTTCCGGTGGGAATACCGAGTTGTGTTTCTAGGAAGTGTTTTTAAAGATCAAAAGTGATTTGTGTGAGGCCGTGTGCAGTGCACTGCGTGAGTCACGTGGCGCGCATGAGGCGACGTGACGCGCCGTCTACGACTGCCCTTCACGTTGCCTTTCCACAATTTGTTTACGTATTGTTGCAAGAGTCGGAGTTGACTCCTTTCGAGCTCGACATTGGTGTACCGAAGTGACATCGATCTTATGGCTTCCTTTTTACCGATAAATGATAAGGAAAATATACACTCACAATAAATTGCAAACCAAAGATGTGTCTGACATCTATAGGGAAGCTAGAGGCCACAATTGTTGTGAAGCCTATGATAATGAACGAGTTGACTTGGCATTTCCATGCGGCCTCGATGAAAACCCTTGCGATACTCTTAATAAATATTTAAGTAGTAGACACACACGAGCTAGCGGCCGCACGTGGCTCGCGTGACGCACACGCCGGCGTGGCGACATACCGTGCCGCCGGACCAATCTTGCCAAACACTCTGAAGGTCGGCGTTTTGACAGCGGCCTAACTTGATTGTGGTCGTTAACACCTTGCGCGCGAGCCACGCCGTCCGGCTCGGTAAATACTAAAATAATATTAGATTTGATTATTTAGAGACGTTTTAAGTTTTAGAGTGAGGTTAAATAGTGGTAGAGCCCGTAGCAAAAACATCTATTGGCACGAATGGGCCGCCTCAAACGGTGAAATACCACGACCTCACAAGATAGGCGTGAAGTAGCTTGTAAGTCTTACAAATTGCATTTGAGGAATTACACGAATTAATTCCCTATCCATTCCACTGGAATGGATAGGAAAAGGAAATGAGTTTTTTCCTGTTTTCCGTTCTTCTGTCCAGGTAGTCAGGAATCTGCAACTCATTTTGGTCAAAAAAGTTACGACAGCAATCGAATCACCTGCTATACATATAATATACATGTTTACTGCACCATTACATTCTCCATATGCGTCATATCTTGACTACCAAAGTTTACTGAAAACATCGTCTAAATCCAGAAATAATGTAGGTAATGTATGTGAAGTGATAACTTGAGATATCCCAGCCGATTCAGTCAGCGACGGCGTCGGCGGCTCCTAAATCTGACGCAGTATTACGCGCACGTAACGCGTAATACGCGTGAGTAATAGATAAGAGGAATTGTCCACATATACTTGTGTTAGTGTCGCGTTGTATTCACTACTCAGTCATGGCGGTGGTCATTTTGCGTAGCGTTTCTCTCCCGGAGTGTTTTTGTTAAACGTATCACACGCGTCAATCTCTCGATATCAACTTGCTATATAAAATATAAAGATATTGTCGATGCCTGCGGCTTTGCACGCATTCCACTCTTAAAGTTTTTACAATATCGTAACGGACAAACAAAAACTTGTAAATTAGCATTTATAATATTAAAGTTAAGATGACACAGGGTAAACATACCTCAAAAAAATAAAGATAAATACTTTGAAATGTTAATTTAAAATTATTATTTCCAAGGTTTTTTTGTTAGGAGGTAAACGCAAACGGGCCGGCAGACGTTAGTGACCTGCAATAATAAGGAGTCGCAGGTGCGTTCCCAACCTTATGACCACACCGCGCTGGCCACATGTATAATGGATATAAATATGGGTACAGCGAATAATCTATCCCCTTCAGGTTACTCCGCGGCCATCGACAGTCTACTTCAATGTAGACTGGGGCGCGCCATACTTCCATCGTAAGTTTTTAAATTATAAAAAAAATCATTCACAATTAATTCCTGTAAGGTTTTTTGTAATAAATTAACTTTTCTTTCCGCATCAAACATTACAAAAGACAACTTATATAATACATAAGCGTCACTACGTGTAGTAAATACTATCTACGCTACGTGCAAATAATTAATGTTAATTTATATATTTTTTCCCTGAAGAATAATTAGACATTTACATAAGAGTAGTATTCTTTATTTACTAAACACGCCGCGTTTGTTTTATTTAAGTCCATGTCCAATATATACTGGTGACGACGATGATTAAATACCAGCAGGGCAGATGACATCTTCCTGATCTTGACCTGATGAAATAATAAAATAATATGTAACCTCTCACGCCTTACCCCGTCACCACCTATGGCCCTACCGACCCTTAGCTCATACGGGCCGAATAACTAACTGGACGGCGAGCGGTCTGGAGATTGTTCGACTTCGCACGCACCCGTACACGAGATTAGACGAACAATCCCCATCATCTCTCAGCTCTCACTGCTTGTGATAGACACAATTTTAGCATAGGGTCAGTTGCTTGCTGGCCAGCTAGCAGCCGGCAGCCGGAAACCTGATGGCCCAGGTCTACTATACACGGATTATCGATTCGAATCCACAATATCTTTGTGCCGCTAAAAATTCAACCGCGCTCGGCCATTTCACAACCTTTCCAAACCGGAAGACCCGCTCTGGGGCTCTGAGCAACGCACTTAAAATTATTACCATTACATGGCGTAGAGAGAAACCAGTTTTATTGACCTGTCAGATGACGCGTTCACAATAAACACTCTCTTCCTTGCTTCACATTAGTGCGCAATTCCGGGACGTTGAGGTCAGTGAAATGATTGTAATGATTTCATTAACATTATGATGTGTGAAACAGTTGTCTCCGGTCCGACGACCTCGGCGATGTGCCCCACGGACGATCTAGAAATTCACAAAGGCAACAATCGTTTATGATTGTCCATCGAGAACAGAACTTATGACCTGGTCCTTCAAGCATTGGTTGCTGGGGACCTCGTATCTTATTACAAACATACAGTTGCTTATTGTCTTGTTAGATAATTATAATATTTAACTTTTGTATTGAAACATAAACAGTTAAGTTAAAAGAAACCGCAAGTGTCGAGCAATTATAGTGATATCCTAAGTATTGGACTATAAATAACTTAATGTTAAAGTTCATTAACAAAATATATAAGTGATTTTATATATTTGTATAAGAGTCAAAATCAAAGCCAGAGAAAACAGAAGCGACAGGTGATTTGAATTAACGGAGATGTGGTGTCAGTTCGACATTATTTTTGACTGTATAATGTCTAAGTTGAGGGCAGAACAAAGTATTTATTCCTGAGTCAATCATTGTCGCATCGAAATGTTTTATACGCAATGTAAATAGCTAATCGGTTTTTTAACCTTCCCTCTTGTTAGGCTTCTGTCACAGTTCAATTCAGCGGCCCTGCTCGGTGCTTAACCCAGTTGCTACAATACTTAGCTACTGACACGAGCCCGTGTTTGTACTGTCCTTATTTTAACAGCAGGAGGAAGAGAAAAAATAAGGGAAAAAGAGTTGCGCCCGCCCAGACGAAACGATAAACTATAATAGGTCTACTGGACCTTGTACACAGTGAACTGTTAGGTCGGACTACTCTCCCGGTCAGTCAGGCCGACTCGTTCGGTCGGTACATTAGTTCCGGTCACACTTTTAGGACATACCCGTGTTTAAAATGTAGTCGCTTCATAACGTGTAAAGTATTGTATTTCTTCATTACAAACATAAAAAGTTCAAGAAGCAATGCGTATAAATAACTTTGTGGCTCTGCAAATATTTAACTGCATGTTTTCAAACCTCACGGCCAAATATCTTCCTTGGTACCTCTATCTTCACATTTTCTGAATGTGTAGGCGCGTGCCGGCATCACATTGTACGTCTGTCTGTCCGTGTAATGCGCATCTCGATGTTTCCATGAGTCGCGTGAACCCTCATTAGTGTATTGTGTTGATGCGTAGCGACAGCAAAGCGGCGAGATTTGATAACGTAAGCGTTATTCTATTCAATTTGCACACGCGAAGATGTTCAGGTGACGGTGATGGTGTTATTAGGAAGGTAGCGTATATGAAGGAAGGGGTGGCAGCGGCGTGACACAAGGCATTGGCACCCTAGCTAACGCTCTCAAGTCCCTTGGCTGGTAGCTCCACAGAGTACTTGGCTCAAGGGCCCCGGAGACCTGGGTTTGGGCTGGCAACACGCGTTTAGCATTTCGTTTTATGTAGATAATATCCAGTAAAGAGCACACATTGAAGATCTTAAATGTTTTCATGATTAGGCGGTCCCCGGGCCGGCGTCGGGCCGGTGTCGGGCCGGAGTGTGGCGCACGTCTCGCCGCCCCGCCGCCCAGACGCGACGTTATATCTATGTAAAGAGCCGCACATATATTATAGATCAGGAAGCGTAGCAATATTAATGAACACTCGGTCCGCGCGACAACTGCTCAAGTTCAGAGCGCGTGCATATCAATTGCACGAGGAAAAAAACGCGGAGACGACGCGACCTCACAAAAACACGCGCCG
>JWHW01025044.1:713-11544 GCA_000931545.1 Papilio glaucus | reverse complement strand
TTGGTTTTTAGTGGGTAAGCCCCACAGACCCCCCTGTTGCCCTGAACAGTGGACATGTATAAGGTGCATTTTCCAAACGTAAAAAAAAAAGGTGCAGTCTGTTGAAGCTAGAGATAATATGGCCCCATAGTTACTTCAAGTCAAAAAAATATGATGAATGAATTATTTATAATAAATTATATTCTGATCATAGACTTGCTCCCACACTAATGTGAATTTATCTCATAAACACCTAGAAAGGAATATGGTAAGTGGACTTCAATCTTGAAAGGTTAACAACATTAATTTTGTCCATTAAACAACAGGCCCTGTTGTGACACATGCCTGTCTTAGAGGATAGATATGACATATTATTTGAAATTAACTTTTATGATAAAATTATTTATTTCAGAAACACCGTTGTATTATTTTCTTTTATTCTTTTTTAAATATTAATTTAGTTTATTCTTTTTAACTTCACTGACTAGAATCTTTATTGAAGGCATTTCTTCCTTTAATTTATCTCCAGTTTCTTCTTTCTCACCTTCATTAGCTGTCAAATATTTCGCTACCAGTTCTGAAATAAATGTAATTACATAATCAAGCAGAGAAGTTTATACTAACACATGATAAAACATAGTTATTTTTCCGAAAGTAGATGCAAAATACTAATTGATTTTTCAGTGTGTTATCTAATTTTTGTACAAAATATTTTCTACATTCATGGAACAGTGCAAGGTGTATCATGATATGAAGGATTACCATGATACTGCTGGATTCTCTCAAAGTCGTCTTCCTTAAGATGTGCTTTCAAAAAAAGCATAATTAATGGCACTTGACGTCCTGATGCATGGAGCATATTCTGAGTCACTATTGTAAATATTGCTAAGACTGCTAGATGCAACACTAATGCTGGGTCAGTACAACTTTCAAGCTCTGCAATCAATTTTTCTCTATGGTTTTGTACCAAAAGTCTGAAAAAATAATACAAATTAAAAAAAACCGGCCTAATGCGAGTCGGACTCGCGCACGAAGGGTTCCGTACCAACGGCAAAAAAATCATGTCTGTTGTATGGGGTAAATATTAATTTTAATTTCATTTTTTTTTAAATTGAATAATATCAACTCAATATTCTGTGAATATTTCAAGCATCTATTCCCATTATCAATATCGAGCAAAAAATTTTTACCCATTTTACCCTTAGGGTACGGAAAGCAAAAAAGTTAAAAGTTTGTCTTTAAAAATAGCTTCTAATAATCAATTACCCTATTTTAAAAGTATTCAGTTTTACACAATTTAACTAAAGTAAGTCAAAATTATTGTAATAACTTATACTCTTACAACTTACTATAAATTGAAAAATTCACAAAATCCACAGAAAAAAAAAAGGGAAAAGCCCACAAAAATTTAAATAAATTCAAAACACGTACTTATCTTTCTTCTTATCTACTTTCTTCAAGATCATACCACATTCAGATAAACAGACATCAACAGCTTGATAAAACAGTTCCATATTTTGATCAGCCAATGTAGCATTTAAAGCCTTTAATGGCTTCAAATATTCATCAGACAGATCATTAATTATTTTATTTCTTTGTTCCACAGTTAGAATATCACCTTTGAAGGACAAATTGCATTGATTCGCTGCATATTTACAAAATTCAGACAAGGTATCACCTCCGAATGTTTTTAACAGATATTTTATATATTGAGGCTGCTGATCAGAAGGCAACATTTTGAGGCCCTTTTCATATAATTTGATGTCATTAACAAGAACATTTATTCTGTCTTGTGCTGATGAATGTGTTTGCTTCCTATTTTGATTAGCATCTTGGAGCAACTTGTCAGCCATTTCCTTTGCTATGGCTAATGCAGATTGATTTAGGGACCTGCAAAAATAATGATGAATGACAATGATTAACCTATGAAGGTAGCATTTGCATCTAGGCAACCACAACCCACTGCTTTGTTGGAATTTATATAGCACTAAAAAACGCAGGCGTGGGTCACGGTCGCTAACATCGGTAGGCTAGTGGTCCACCGCGACAGGCGACCAAAGTCGCGCAGGCGTATGGTCGCGGTCGCTAAGATCTTTAGAGCAAAGAAATAGATCAGTGGGTACCATCAAGAGACGAGTAGGCTAATGCAAAATTAGTGTGTACCATCTTTGGAGTTATATTGTAATCAAGCACAGTTTATATCTATAACATTTTTATATTTGAAAATTTAAAATCACTAATCTGAAGTTCTTTATCAATAGTTTTCAAATTTTTATATAGTGCTGTATTCATACACAGGATTTTATATGTTCATTTATTTTGAAAAGAAACTGTTCTCAATGGATAGGAAAAACTATAAAAGTTAGACTTCTAAGTATGCATGTAAAGCTGCAGGCAACAAGTAGCACATTATAAAAAAAAAATACATTATTCAACTAAACCATGGTCACTATCAACGATTTATTCACTTACCCTTGTAGATATTCGGCAATTTGATTTGTTAAATCATCAAGACCCTCATTGTCCAGTGCTTCTTTTATGACTTCCTCAATATTTTCAACTGATACTATTTCTAGTTGAGTCAGAGCTTTTCTATTAGCATTTGATGCTTCATCAGAATCCGAATCATGAGTGACTTGTTTAGTTCTCTGATGTTTCTTCACTGCTTTAGTTTTAGTTTCTCGTCCCTGAGTGCCTCCTCCAACTTTTCCCGATGCAGCTTTTCTTCTTCGTTCTTCACGTCTCTCAGCTTTATGGTCTACATGAGTCTGAGATGTCAAATCTATTGTTTTAGCTAATTGTTTGTCAATATAAAACTGTTGGTATTTTTGCGATTTTACAATTTCTTCTGACAATTTCTGTACCATAGGCATGCAAGAATATTTCAAATTATCAATGAAATTATTGCTGAAAACTAATTGAAATTAAATTGATTAATAAGGTTATTAAATCAATTAATTTGAACACTCATGAGAAACACTGACAAAGGTATCAATTGCTATTTTTGGTGGGTCAAAAATTTAAGCACTGTGTAGTATGATGGCTGTATGCAGAGTTACATTTTTGTACATAAAAACATGAGGAGTCAGCAAGTGTCTATGAAGGCTCGCCTGGCAATACAAAATGCTGTACTAGTAGCACGAAAAGCATGTTAGTAGAGTTAATGCTGTTGAGATGCAATCCTTAAGTATGTTGGCGAAATGTTGAATAATAGGATTAAAAATAGCATTAGAAGGGAGAAAGAAGTGGCTTAAAAGTGGATGTTGTGACTACAGTTGAGAAAGGTATGCCTCGGTGGTTCAGGCATGTTGAAAGGATTAATGAAGGGAGAGTAACAAAACAAATTTATGTTGAAAAAGTGAGTGGCAGCATTGGCAGGGGACGTCCAAGACGAACTTATATAGATCAGATTGGTGACATACTAGAGAAGGGCAATATAAGGAGCGGGTACTCCTGAACTGAAAAGCTTGTACGTGTAGCTGTATGGATGTAGACGCCAGAGGTGTGCCAGGGTTGCACCAAATGGAAGACTCTCCGCCTACCCCTCTGGGTTACAGGCATGAGTGCATATTAATATTTATTTATAAAAACATGAGACTAGAATCTTATTTGTTACAAATAGGCTGGAAATAGAACCACCATTTAATAGATATAATTTCAAAACAATAATATCATTGTTTATAGCCATAGTACAAATACTTTTTTTTAATTTTAATAATTAATTTTAATTATAAGTTAAAAGTTACCTGTATTATCGAAGAGGATGGTAGATTTTGCAGTGGTTTTAAGCAATGTCTCTATTATATTCTCAATATCTGCATCCGACAATACAGATGGTAACAAGGACACAACATCTAAATAACTTTTAGATGCTACACATTCTTCCAGAGCTGTTTCTAAATGCTGTTTTATTTGAGGACCAAGTACACAACTGCTAAGAAAAGTTAAATCTTCATTTGATAAAACCCTTTTAACATAACCTTTTGGATCTGAAATCCCTAAGCGGGTCAGAGCATCATATTCAAGGTAATTATTCTGTTTGTAAAAACTCATTACCCATTCATTCTGTGATTTTGTATAACAAGTTGGGACATAAAGCGCCCCTGTTTGACGTCCTGTTAGCACACCCGGGGCATGTATTTCATCAAATAATGATACAAATAGTCTTTCAGGCAAGTTACAATGACTCACAATCAAATTTATAGGTGTTGGCTTTAACAGGCCCATTAAAGCACCCCGGATTTTAGCTTTCAGTCTAGTTATATATTGTTCTGTATAGAAGTTTCTCGGTTCCGATGGGTCTTGTCTACCTATAATTATTTTACCCAAATATCGCTCCAATATATTATTTTGTAAAAACTCCGCAGGAAGGTCATATTGCAATGTTAATTCACCTACAGAAATTTGGCCTTGTAACTGGAGTTTTTCATTAATTTCTTGACCAATCTTTTCCAAAAAGTAATGAGCTATCAAATATCCTGACACCAATTGAACTTCTTTACCCTTTATAATTTCACCAATGTTGGCATTTATCTGGCTTAAATCAACATTTAACTCTTTTGCCAAATCAACAGTATTTATGCGTCCCCCATGTACGTATAGTTCGTCTTTAATTTCTTTTACAAGCTGTTGTGGTGTTAAATACTCTTTGCCGTCTGTCGTAAAAATAACGTCAATTAACTTAAGTTCTAGTAGCTTTGTTACAATTTCAACGCAGTTTCGTTCCGATAACCTGAATTTAAAAGACAATTTTTTTAGTTTTTGTAATTCGCCACAAATTTCATTTAAATCCAAGACTTTAGTTACCGTTGAGAAGTAGAACTTAATTGAGCCTTCTGGAAATCAGCTGCAAGCCTTTTTATTTCATCCCAGTCAGTAGAAGGAGCCATATCAGTAACTAAAAATTTTAGAGTCATATTTATCGTCAAAGGAATAAAAACTATATAAGAATAGTTTTAAATCTATTTCTTAAAATACTTATGGTACTTACCTTTGTTTATTAAATTCTTTTTAAGATTTTCTCGTATCGATATCGAAATAAAAGTTTAGAATTAGTTTTATAATTGTTATAGAAATTAGAGGTGGTCGTTGAATGCACGAACAGTTTTTTTAGACTGTTTATGTGACGTAAACGGTTAGACTGGTTTATTGTTGAAGAATAAACCGGTCGAATCATGAACGACTTTTGCGTTCATCGTTCATCGCGTGGTGTGTGAACGTAAACTGTAAACTTCTTTCACGGTTCACGTTTCGAACAACGTTTACTAAACGATCGACGCAATGAGTGAACTGAAATGAAAACAGTCGAAACGAACATAGTCGAAGCGTGGGAGCAGTCCGTCCGATATCCGTTCTCGTTACTTCTCGTTCTTACACGAACGAAATTCTAAAAATTATGCAACCATCGTGATTTAAAAGGTTTCGCCATACATTGAATTGTTATGTCACTTGGTGAAACTTTCAATGCGTATCAAAAGATCAATGTATAATAAAAAATTAGTTTTTGAATACGCATACAAGCTCGTCGGTTATGGGCGATCCTAATAATAATGTGTACTAGATTTTTTTAAATTTTGTATTTACGTAATTTTTTTAGTCCCGAAGCGTAGCGTGTAAAAGTTAAAATTAATTTGAATTCTTCTTATTTGTGCATTTGCCTCTAATGGTAAATTATTTTAATAATTTAAAAATATAATTTATGTATGTATATAATCATATTTCGATTATTCAACCTGCCAGTTCTAACTAAGCCTGGAAAAAGTACGAAGGGAGGTTCATTTTAAGTAATAAAAAAGTAATTGATAATTAATAAATGTTGATTATCACACGGGCATTCGGGGTTGACATGACAATGAACTTGTTAAACCAGTCGAAAATTAGACTGTTTTATAAACTAGTTTACCGTCGATAATAAACGGTCTCGTTTCGTTGACGTAGAAAACGTAAACGACCCACGTCTAATAGAAATCACAAACGTCACCTAACCCAACAATTCACTTATCTAACACGTCTATTACATCTGTCATTGATAGCGTAATAACCATTTTATATGCTCTTTGGTAATAACCAAAGAGCATATAAAATGTTAATAACCGTAACATACAGTAACATTTTTTTTCTTATGGAAGAAGGTGGCAAACGAGATGTTAAGTGAGCGCCACCCATAGACATCCACAACAAGCAAATGTGTTGCCTTCCTATAATGGACAGAAGATATTTCCCTTTCCCGTAAACCCCGTCCAAAACTCTTCCCGTTCCCATCCCTTATGAGGAAAGATTGGGAAGAGGAAGAAGGCTGATATTAGGCCTCCGGCACCTGATTCATGACAAAACGCAGAGTGCGTTTTGTCTGATGAGTTAGGTGCTTTCACGCACGCAAACGCACACTTCACGCCTGTTTTGACGTAATAAAAAACCGCAGAATATAATAAATGCGTGATATGCAATGGTTATATGTATTAGTCGTATGATATGCGTTAAAAATGACACAATACCTACTTTAAATCAAAAATGTATTATAAACATGATGTATACCATCCGTTTTTTCATATTTTTATTACTTCCTAGCTCGGGTTTCTCACTTTGGAAAGTTATTTCAGAGCTGAAAAGTTCACTATAATAAAAATATAATAAATAGATGCAATTAGAGTAGATGCTTTATTTTTCTCTCAGTATTTGAGTTATTAACTAAGCGATTTTCTTTGAAGTAGGTTCAATTTACTTAAAATAATCGTACGGATAGCATATATATGTGGGTTTGTGTTTAGTACAGCTGCAGTCACTTGCTTGTTCGTTATAAGTACGCGGATTAATGGATGCTGCGACAATCGCTATCCATAGAAAGGGTCTCCCGGCACCTCACTCATAAGAAAAAACGCAGAGCATTATTATTTACTTCACCCCTGTATTCTGTGAGGTCGTAGTAATGCTGGCGCTGAGTTTCGCACGTCTGTCGTGTTTTTTTACCCAATCACGTTGTGGAATGATCTGCGTCCAGCGGTATTTTCAAACCCATACGACTTAGGATCCAAGAAGAGAGTGCACTCCTTCTCTAAAGGCCGGCAACGCATCCTCAGTTCCTCTGGTGTTGTGATGTCTGTTATCTGTATAAATTAACTCAGGAGGACTACCACAGATGGGACTCAAAACAGATGGGAAGGGGCGACATTACTTTAAACATTAATAAATAACCAACAGTAATAAGCCCTTGTCCTTTAACAATAAAATTCAAACTTAAATACAAACAAATAAATGAAAAAAAGTTTGTTGAAACGGTTCCAAATTCAAATAAGCATTTTGCTGACGCATGTTGTTAATGCGACTCTGATTTTCTCCTAGCAAAAATCGTCTATAGCGGCTAAACAAGTTGTCACTTCAAAAATAAAAAGTCAATGACCCTTTTATTCTTTTTTAAATGTTATAAGTGAAGAACATTCATCTATAGGACTTCCATATACTTATTTTCCGCCGATAGTCGTCTACTGTTGGACGTAGGTAGGTTACTGTTAGTGTTACTGCATGAACAATAAAACGTACAACATACCTACAAAATCTATTTGTGAGGAATTTTAGACGACCAGACTTGTTGAAATTAGATGGTCATGTAATTATTTGGCATAAGAAAGAATAAAACAAAGATATTCTTAAGTAGGAATGTTAGGGCAAAAGAGAACAAAAATAGTGACAATGTGGTTAATCTCCGTCTCAATGCATTAGTAATCATTTATGTTGTTTCGAATGTGATTTCTGAATCGACGATAATTGGCGCCTTTAGATTTCGCATCGTAAATTTTTTAAACCGGATACGTTTTTTAACTGCGACCAAAAGCAAATAATTCTTCGGAAAAAATTTCATCAAAATCAGTCCAGCCATCTAGGAGGAGTTCAGTGACATACACACGCACACAACAAATATATATTTAAAGATATATAAACCTGGTAATTCAGAGCGACTCACTACCAATTAGCGCTAGTTTCGAGGGAAGTTCCACGCGGCGCCGATAGATGGCATTGGCGTCGAGTCAGATCGCACTAAAGAATATTGACGAAGAATCATGACCGCGGAGCGGTGTAGAATTCAATTTGTACTTACCTGCTAGGAAGTAACCTATTGCACGCTTTATGCAATCAGAATTAGAACTTCATTGCTGGCTAAGTGTAATTCTCCCCAAGTTGGTCTTCGTCCCCACTACGGCGTTATACTACTAATTATTGAGCAAAATAATAAACTAATTTTAACTTAGTTTAAGGCAATATCAAGTGTATTTTCATTAAAATCATAACATATAAAATTACATTTCAATCAATCAAAATCAAACAAATACACATCTTTATTAGTAATGTTTTAAATATAAAGAAGATGAATAATTAACAATACAAATATGCGTAATATTATTACATAGTTATATTATACATATCAAAATTGCATAACTTTTTTAAAAATAAAATCAATTATTCTGTTAATATTTTAAATTGTAATATATATTGCAATCATTACTCTTATAAGAAAATGACTTGAAAGTGAGTCTGGTGTAAAAGAAGCTTGCACATTTTTTTTTATATTAACACATATTACAAAATAATTTAGCCTAACATTAGAATTCAAGTTATGTGGTGTATTCTGTTCCTTGGAACTGTGATCAACTCATTGGCTAGTTGCTCTAGCGGCTTGACGTTTCTTTATATCCCAGTTATATACTCTGGCCATATTTACTTCTATAGTTGTCCACTGATCACTAAAACGAAAAAAAACAATAAGTTTATCAATCACAAATGATTGTTTAAACTGTGACTGTAGTCCATAGGTTCTCGCTAACTACAGTTTTTACGGCCGGAGGCCTGCCTAACGCCTACCGTCCTCGGGAATAATAAGCTATAAGCTAACCTAACCTAACAAAACACATTACATAAGAATACATACATAATTAATATATTCAAGGGCAATCCTATCAAGCAGGAGGTTTAGTTGCAAGCCCGCTGTGTGTATTTTTCAATATATGTTGGAGACATGGCTTAGGAAGACTGGTGTAAAGCCATTATCATCCCTTTATATAAAGGAAAAGGTTCACAGCATGATTGTAAGAATTACCAAGGAAGCAGACTGCTCAGCATCATCAGCTCACAATGCTGTACTAGTCCCCACTTTAATGTATGGAAGTGAGAGCTGGAGGAAAAGCATGTTAGAAGAGTTAATGCCGTTGAGATGCGATTGTTAAGAAGTTAGGCGTGACGTTAAATAATAGGATTAAAAATAGCGTTATAAGGGAGGATTGAGAAAGGTATGGTTCGGGCATATTGAAAGGATGAAGGAAGGGAGAATAACGAAACAAATTCATGTTGCAAAAGTGAGCGGCAGCGTTGGTAGAGGACGTCCTAGGAGAACTTATATCGATCAGATTAGTAACATACTAAAGAAGAGCGATATAAAGAGTGCCCGTAACCTAAGAGTGCCGTAATGAGGAGCTTGTATGCGTAAATGTATGGATGTAGAAGAAGCGAGAGAGGTGTGCTAAGATCGGGCCAAATGGAAATCCATAATTTCTGCCCACCCCTCTGGTTTACGGGCTTGAGCGTATATTTATTTATTTACATACATAATTCCTAAAATCTACAATATATGTGTAAACACTGAGTTAACATTACCAGGGATCACCATGCTTGCAAATTGCACTGGAAGTTGCAAAATCTCCGAAAGTGTCCTGTTTTGAACTTATATAAACTTTCAATCATCATCATTTTAAAGATCATTTATAAACTGATTACTACAACTAATAAATGTCAAAATAGCAATACAACTAAATGTTAACTGAAGTTTACCACAATACATTAGTTACAACCGTACCCTAATTGGTTTAGCCATTTCTGAGATCAGCGCGCACAAATGCAAAGAGATACAGACAAAAATCATTTTTTGGGGTTATTGTGTTTACCCAATAATAGTTTTTCTCAATTATCCTCCATGTACAGACAGCGATCAGTTACATTTTTATTATATGTATAGATTATTTTCCCTTTGAACTCAAAAGTAACAGAACAAAACTATTTGGACAGTAAATGAGCAAGTATGTTTGGATAGACAAGATTTAGCAGTAACAATAATTCTGAATAGGGCCATATATTCCACCCTAGGGGCCAAGAATGGGCTTGATGGGCCTGGTCTAGACCCCAAAATATTCAGTAGCTGCAATGGAGATATTTTCCAAAGTATTTATTGTTTTTAAAAGAAAATAAAATGTTAAAAAAACAATTTGCATGGTAATTCTGAAGTAATTATAGTTTACACTAGGATCTTCCCATCCCAGGTTAATTAACTTCTCTTGTTGCCATTGCGGTGTGTGGTTTTGCATTATCTTAACAAGAAAAAGTATTTTATCTGGGTTGCAGTCTCAGACACCTAGAAGTGATTAACAGTGCCCATGGTAGTATGGTTTGCAGATGCCACTTATCAACTTATGAGTTCTGAAAAAGCTATATTTAAAAAGTTTTTTGTCATGCAGTCTTAGCACAACAGGAAGGTGTTAGGAAACAGAATATATTTAACAGAAAGTAGAGCAGCAGCATTGTATATCATCAGAAACAAATGAAATATGCTCACCGTAAAAAGTCCAAATCATGTTCCACACAAGACAAGTTTTTCTTTGCTGTGGCCATATTAGTTGTTAATAAGTTTTCAGCATCTTCTAGAGAGTATTCTAACATGACATTTGCTCCCAGCCATAAGAAGACAGTCTCTGTTGGTTTAATATTTGCCTGAAAATAAATTCCATTTTTGAAGATTTTGTTCCATGTGATTTTTATGTTACAAAAGTGAGTGGCAGTGGCAGCAATGGACCAGCCTAAGGGAACTTATATC